>JAQFVV010000088.1:5107029-5355636 GCA_028023455.1 Epiperipatus broadwayi | reverse complement strand
CTACATGGTTTGCAAAACCATGTAGGGCATATAAATAAATAATTGACTTTTAATAATGAAGAAATAATGAAAAAAATAAAGTTTTGTTAAATTTTTTAATTCTGAAATCTCAAGATCAGTTTGCTGAAAGAACAACTGTGAATAAAGCTGAAAGTAATAAAAGAATGTATTGTTGGAATAGTTAATATTTGAAATACAGTCACTCTTCATATACCTGGAGCTTAATTGTAAATATAGGGGATTTGAACTCAGACTTTCAAGCACATTTCAACTATCCATACTATCTCATACAACTGATACACATGACCACACACATGTAGAAAAGATAAATAATCACCAACTGGAATACTTTTAATTAGTTCAACAGATTAAATTTTTTACTATTACGCAATGCTAAAAAACCCCATAAAATAACAACACCTTCCGAAAATGGTATTGCATATTAAGAGAATATATAATGCATGTATTCTTTTTTATGAACTATAAAAAATCCCGATTTTTGAGAAACATATATAAAAATGTTGATATAATGTATGGTTTAGCTTAATGGAAAACCTGAACAATTAACAGTTTTTTAAATGGCTTCTGTAATGATTGTCAATTGAATAAAGTAGAAAAAATGTATCCAGGTCTGCTAAATGACAATGCGCAACTATATGGGATAATGAAGAAACTTTTACTTTGTAGTGGGTTTAATATCTAGAAGCTGTTTAGCTAATTTTTATATATTTAAATATATACACAATATGTTTGTCTGAAAGTTTGTGATGATAATATTTTAGTAAACTATTTTCACCATCTAAAATAAATGTCTTTAGAAAACTTAACTTACATTTAAACTTTTCAATTATGTTCCTTTGTTAGTAATAACATACAGGTTAGTAAACAGCAATGTTTCAAATAGTATTGTTGTTCTCTCTTTTTCAGGTATTTCTGGCCTGACCAATAACAATAGTACTAGCAATGGAATTAAACTTGGGGTTTTAGATTAAAGAATATTAAATTTAAGATGACATTCTAAGGTCCAGGTTTGGTTACCATGCTAATACAATCACTGGTCAAGCCAGAAACAGCCAAAGAAGAGAGAAAAATAATACTATTTGAAACATTATGCTTTATACTAATTTGTGTCCTATTACTAATAGTTGAATGGACTTGAAAACTTTGAATTTTTCTAAAGACAATTAATATTAGATGATGAAAATAGTTCAACACATAATTACTGGTAATATATATAGTATATATTAAACAAAAAATAGTTCTTAATAAAACAGATTGACTCATTAAACATACCTTACCATCTTAATTTATACATTATACAAGCTTAAACCTGCATTTATATATGTAATACATGCGGGATTAGAACTCAGACTTTCACACGACACACTACTCTCAGTGCCAACTTATATTGCTGACCCACCTGATCACATGCATGTTGAAAAGATAAATAATCACCAATAACAAGATAAATAATCACCAATAAACGTATTTCGTGCTAAACCAGCACTCATCAGTTGATCCAGATTAACATTTCCACACATATATACAATCAGTGCTCAGCTTTATATTAAGATAGACAAATTGGTAATTATTTATCTTTTCAACATGTGTGTGATCAGGTGGGTCAGCAATATATGATGGCACTGAGAGTGTGAAAGTCCGAGTTCGAATCTTGATTTATGTAAATTAAAAAGATAATGGGCATGGCACTAAAAAAAGAAAAGTTATACATACAGCAACCAATTTGAAATTTATAAAAATTTAATTGGAATAAATCAATTAATAACATAAGTAAAATAAACGCAAATTTAATAAACAATTAAACTTTGTCAAAGATAAAATACAAATTACATAAGAATTATATAAAAAAGAATAATTAATGAAGTTATTTCACAATTCACTTAGCAGTGCCATTATACAATTCCTTTAATGAATATAATTAGATGTCTTTAAAAAAATAAGATAATAAACGGGATAGGTTACAGAGGAAATTAGCACTTTTTGATAATTAATATACTGGTTAATTGATAAGGAAACAATAATTAAAATTACTACAAATTATATTAGCTAAATGAAAGTTTAAAAGATTATAGATTATTGGGTAACCCATTGTCCGCATTAAATAACAAGGAACATTGTAGCAGGATTTTATGTGGAAAAGAAATGCGGGTAATTTGAAAAAGGAAGAAGAAATCAGCTTGGATAATTTTGAAGCGTGGATTTGAGGAACTGAAAAAAATAAATTGAAAGTATCAAATTAGTAATTTGTTGATATCTTAAGAGTAAAAAAAAATACAGATGGCAATGCTGATAGATTCCATAGAAAGAGAGTGGTTGCAAATGATTAAAAATTGTGGGCGGAAGACCAGCGCCTTGGAAAATAATAAATGAAAATAAAATTATTTTACTATCAATAAATTTATTTATTTTTAATAAATTGTATTACATTAAATTTATTTTAACCAACTTTTTCTAATCTATCTATTATATGAATTTTTTCTACAGTACTGGTTTTTTCATATCTGTACTCCAATATGTAATATATAGGGGGTTTGAACTCAGACTTTCACATGACCCTCAGCTAACCACACTATGTGTTATGAGAATTTTATTTCGTTAAATCAAATTGTATTAATATCCATGGTAAAAAAATTTATTGACTGAAAGTTCCTCATAATCACGTATTTAAATAACAATTTTATTAAAGAATATATGAACGGTTTATTAAACAAAAGTAAATAATCAAATAAATATTCTATCTTTTAGGAATTTATATGGTCAAATCATTGAAAGTGATAGAGTTCGAACCACCATCTATATATTAATAGTTTTTATTAGTCATTCATTAGACTAAAGATTATTCAATTAATGAATAATATTTCTGTAGTTTAATTTTTACTACACCAGTCTCACGCAAGGTAAAAGATTGGTTTCTAACTGTTTTTAACACCTTGTGAAGTGATGTAATCATAAACGTAGGATCAAAGACATGTGAAAAAGATCTATGATCCCCCAAATCCCCATTTTGTGCTGAACCAGCAATCATCAGTTAGCCCAGATCACATTTTCTTACACATATCTTTATCATTGTTCAATATATATAGATAAAAAAAATTACTACAGTTTAATTGATACACGTTAAACTGATCGCTTTCACAACTTTGACATTAATCATTTAATGGATGTATATTAATATTTATTAGTATTGGACTAGAGATTATCCAATAATAAATAATATTTCTGTAGTGTAATTTTCACCATACCACTCTCACACAAGTTAAGTGTTTGGTTTCTAACTGCTTTTAACACCTTGTGGAGTGATGTAATCATAAACATAGGATCAAAGCCAAGTTAAATAGATGTATGATTCTCAAGATGCACATTTTGTGTTGAACCAGCGCTCATCAGTTGACCCAGATCACATTCTCTTACACATATCTTTATCATTGTTCAGTATATAAATATAGCCAATTATTACAGTTTAATAGAGGTGTCAAACATACTGCTCTTACAACTTAGCACAAACCATTTAATGGGTGTTAATCATTCATTAGACTAGAGATTATTCATTAAAGGAATATGATTCTAGCAAATGGTTTGTATCAAAAATTGTTAGGGCAGTAAGTTTTACACTTATCAATTAAACTATAGTATTTCCCTATCTATCTATCTATCTATCTATCTATCTATCTATCTATTAAACTATAGTATTTCCCTATCTATATATATATATCGAACATTGATAAAGATATGTGTAAGAGAATGTGATCTGAGCTAACTAACGAGTGCTGCTTCAGCACAAAATGTGCATATTGGGAATCATATATCTTATTCACATGTATTTGTTCATATGTTTATGATTAGACCCCTCCACATGGTGTTAAAAGCAGATAGAAATAAGTCCTTACTCTGTGTGAGAGTAATGTAGTGAAAATTACATCACAGAAATGTTAACTATCCAGGGACATTAAGTTTTAGAATATGCCATTCTTCCACTATCGTAAACTGCTTTTTATTCCATAGCAGTGGTTCCATCACTGGTGAGCATTAAAAAATTGTTGTTCTAGAATAAAAAAAACAATTAGTAAAATGAATGTATGTACGTGGTCAGTCTATCACAGCACTGCTTGAATGTTAAATGATTTATAAAGCAACTACAAAATAATAAAGAAATCTCTTTTCTGTTTCTAAAGACTACATATTAATTTTTTTCTTTCAGAATGATTATTTACTTTGAATAATGCAAATAACTTTTTACATTCCAAAGTTTTCTGTTTTTTCAATACCACTTAACAATTCTAACTCGATTAAATACAAGTCTCTTTCAATTTGATACATGTCAAAATTCCTAGAAACCCACATTATTTACCTAGTTATTTTAATGTGTCCAAATATATAATCATTTGTTGAGGAAAAAACCTGGCCTCAAATACAAATCCAAAGTGACATTGATTTTGCTATTTTGTAACAAATCATTTCTTCATTAAGGCTCAGAGGATTCACGTATATTTAGATTGGTTTATATAAGAAGAGATTCTAAGTACAAAGTGATTCACTTATGCTTTTAAAGCACTTATTGATGGTGAGCGCATGTAAATTTAATATCAATTTAATAGCACATGTGTAAGGAGTAATTTTTTTTCACAAGATTATATATTTATAAATCACTAATTTATTTATTACACATACATCCATATATATACAAGCTCTTAAGAAGACAGGAAGATCAGTCAAAAATGATAAGAATGGTCAAGTAAAAAAATAAAATATAGTATTAACTGAAACACAGGCTTATTATATACCTGTGTCTATATATATGTAATATATAGGGTATATAGTATTTGTAAAAGTGATAAAGAAAATCAAGATTTATTTATTTGTTTTATTTAAAAAAGAAAAGATTGGACTCAAAATAGAAACGTGTTTAATTAAAGAATGATAATTTGGCTGCATATATAAACAATTCCATTATAATACTTAGTGTAGTAGATAATAGGTGAGAGACCACTATATCAGTTTAAAAAATTGTAAGATAAATACAAAAAATGGCATTAAAGACATAGAGAATATCTTTCATTATATCCTATAAAATACATATGATACCTTTAATTAGGCCCTACTTATTTGTTATTGTAATACTTTGTATAATTATTTAATGATACCCTTGTCTCTAATAAATATAAAACTACTACAAAATATGGTAAATCAAGCAAGACCATTGTGGCTGGTAAACTATCCACTTAAGAATAAGTAATGCTGATATAGATGAGGCAAACATTGCAGTTTTTAAAAATATATATATCCACTGACTTAAATACTTAGTTTGATATAGATGTTTCAAGATCTGAACGTAGGATAGCTTTTGTAGTTAAAGAGGTCATCATCATCATCATCAACCATTATCAATCCATTGCAGGATGAAGGCCTTTTCAACTTCAATCCATCTTCTCTGATCTCTATCCTCTCTTCTCCACATTACCCCTGCACACTTTCTTACTTCATCCATCCATCTCACATGTGGTCTCTTTCTGGGTCTTTTACAATCTCTTGGAATCCAGTTTAAGATTTCAATTGTCCATATATTATCATCTCTTCTAGCAATATGTCCAGACCAAATACACTTTAATCTTTTAATTTTTTCAATGAGGTCAGTAACAACTGTTTGTTCTCTTATCCATACATTGCATTTTCGATCTATTCTTGTTACTCCCAACATGCATCTCTCCATACTTATTTGAGTGGTCTGGAGTCTCTGTATTGCTCTTCTATTAAGTGTCCAAGTCTCAGATCCATAAGTAAGAACTGGTAAAACACATCTGTTAAAAACCTTCCTTTTCAAACACATAGGCATATTTCCTTTTAGTATCAAGTTATTTCTATCAAAAGCACTCCAACCAAGTTTAATTCTATGATTAATTTCATCCATTATGTTTCCATCTGTATTAATAATCTGACCAAGATATTTGTAACTGTTAACTTCTAATTCATCATAATTAACCTTTATTTTCATATTATGAAAGGTAACTTCATTTAAGTTTTATATATTAATATTTTGTAGCTATTTACCTCAATTTAATTACTGAGAACATAATAAGGATTATATAAAAAAACAAAAAGAATTGAAATTAATGGTAGGCATATTTATTGTCCAGATAATATAAAATTATGAAAAACATAAATGAAATGCTTAAAGTATTGAATATGCCTATACTTTTTTTAAAATTAACGATAAATGTTTAGTGGTGGTAAAGACAAGCTAAAAAGACTTATGGATGTGTCAATATATAATACACATTTACAACAAGTTAAGAAATTTTGTTATCTGAGAAATATGATTTGTAATGAAATGGTTGTCTTGTGACGGTTAAAAGGAGAATAATTTTAGCAAATCAAGCTTTTCAAAATAATTTTTTTTACTATAAATTAAAAATATTGACATAAAAATAGAATAAAATTTATTTTAACTTTCATTTGGAGTATATGGTCATTGGAAAAACAGGATCAAATATTAAGAAAACTTAAGAATGAAAAGAGAACTACTGAATATGATAAAAAATGATAACGGTTAAGTTTTTGTGTCACATTTGAAGACATGATAGGATTTTACAAAATATTTTGGAAGACAAAATTTTAGGATAAAGATTGAAAAACAGGCCAAGAATTTCCTATCTTTAAAATACAATAAGTGAATTAAATGTTTTTGTATGCAGATAGGAAATAAATTGTTGAAAATAGAATGATGATAGGAATTTTTAGTGAAATTCATTTTCCAGATCAAAAATCTTTAATTGAACAGGTTCTTGAAAAGAACAGATTATTGAATTAAAAAAGACTATATGGTGGTGAAGGAGTCTAACTTGGTATTTTCTATTTTTGAAAACTTTAAGATATAAAAAAGTGAGTTGAGCAATAATACTTTTGCCCACTTTATTAGTATTCATCCTTGAGTGACAGATTCAGAAAATTAAAAAAAAGAAAGGTTTTATTTTTTGAAAATTAATTTAAAAAAGTGAGAGTAAGGTTACTGGTTCAAGGTTTAATGGGTCCTCCTAAAACCCAATTATTACATTACTTTTCAAGAAACCAACACACAAAAAGTAGCAATTATCATCAACAGCCTAACCTGGATACACAATGACAATCACTGCTTCTTTCAACAATAGGTATAAGATGGAAGAGGGTGGCCCATGGACTTTTCAATCATTTCAGTATTTTTCTTAACAAGTTTGAAGAAATGATCTTACCTAATTACATAAATGACGTCCTCATTTGTGCTCAGATTCTCTCATCATTCAAATCCAACAGGATCAATTGTGCTTGTTTCATCATCAAAATGGACCCAAGAAAACAAAGACAACTATAATAACATCAAATTTCTTGACTTGTATAATTCAATGAGACACAAGCTCATTCAACTACAAAATGCTCATCAAACTTCTACACATACATATTTTTATACACCCAAAATCTGTTATACCAACAGTGCATCAACTTGTAGGGACTTAAGGCATTCTTATTTAGAAATTTTTATCTGCGTAAATGCAAATCCAGTTGTAAAATAACATTGCCATACATATTTGACCGGTGCAACCTTAGATTTAAGTTTTCATCTCTCATTCAAACTGTCAAGAACTTTTATTATAGGATGTGACACCCACTCCCAACAACCAATGATAAACCTTGTCTGTCTGTCTCTCCTCCCACTCATCGAATTGGATTCCACACTCCTCCCCATTTGTACCAATTAATCAATATTTCAAAGGATAGATTACCACCGGATATTCATTCTCAAATTGTATATAAAATCAAAAGCCAAGTTTCTTCCCACCCATCTGTTTACTATGGTGAATCTCACGCTAACCTGTCTACTCAATTGGCTCAGCATAAATATATTTATAACCAGGCAAAAACACATTCGTACACTACATCTGTTTTTTCTGAGCATTTCACTAATTCCAGCCATCGATTTGAGCCAACATGTGTCAATGTCATTTGCTCATAATACAATAATGCAAAGTGAAAAGTCAAAGAGGCTTAGCCCCTTTCCAAGGACAGTTATGTTTATCTATAGGAAAAATTATTGCAATCCCCTTTCTAAAAAGTGGTTTGCTCTAACTAATTAATGCATTATGCAAGTAACATGCTAATTTGTTAGTTTTGAAACAGGGTCTTATTCCCCTACTTCTATTACAAGCATTGGAAAAAAAAAATAAAGTCAGATGTTACGTGACATAATTTTGCGAGCTCTATATATAACATTATAAGCATTTCTATGTTTATGACAATTATCTGTCAAAATCAGACTAACCACTATCAGTATTTTTATTGTTAATAAAGCTTCGCTTTTAATACAGTTTGCATATATATATATATATATATATATATATATATAAAAAAAAAAAAAAAAAAAAATAAAAAAAAACAAAAAAAAAAAAAAAAAAAAAATAAAAAAACACATATTTACAAAAAAAAAAACCCAAAAAAAAAAAACCAAAAAAAAAAACCCCCCTCCCCCCTCAACTTAAATCTATCAAATCTAACAAAAAAAAAGTAAAATTTTTAAACTTAAGAAATAGTAATAAGAATACGGGAAAATAAAGGAGAGAGAAAGAAAATAAAACACACAAAAAACCCCCCCCCCCCCCCTCCACCCTCACCCAATAATAGAGATTAAGGTAATAAAATAAAATTTTCAAATAACAAGGACATATCCAAATATAAAAAAACCAAAAAAGCAAAACCAGAGAAACAATTGAGAGACTTAAAAGAAAAAATTAAAAAAAGAAGAAGGAAACATCCCCCCCCCTTTTAAAAAGGATTTTTTAAAAAAAAATTAATATAAAAATTATTTTTTTGGTGGGGGGTGTTTTTTTTTATTTTTAAAAAAAAAGATGTGGCCCCCCCCCCCCCCCCTTTTCCCCCTTTTTAAAACTTTGGGGGGGGGTTGGGGAACAAAGAAAAACAGAAAAAAGATATAAAAAAAGTTTTTAACACGGATGAACCCGCAAAATATGTATTTTATATATATATATATATATATATATATAATATTTGCAGAGATAAAATGTTCATAAATTTTACTCGTGACAGTGTTACAAAATGGATCTTTATCTAAAACATAAGATGGCATTTAAAACTTTGAAAGCCACCTACATATTGAATGAAAGGATGAAATTTCTCAGCATGTTGTGTGCACAAGATATACCTGAACTGTTGCCAATTGTTTATTGTAAAGCCTATTTACTGTTATTATAAAATTACCATTCAGCTAAAATGTTCATTGCTTAAAATATCATTAAAGGCTGCAAAAGGTGTTAAAAAATGGTGGCTTCATAGAATGTGGGATGTATTAGATACTTGGCCAGATATTTATGATAGATGACATTTATTGACCCTGAACCTATAAAATAAATACTCAAAGATTAGTTTTCTCACCAATAGGCAGAGTGTAATACTCGCTTTCATGATCAACTATAGTTTTGTCAATTTATCTGCTTTCAACCCACCTGACTGTAAACATTCTTCATCTTGGTGCACAGATTGTGGGTGGAATATGGCATCACCCAATTAGAAAGCTTGCTGCCAAACATTGAAACAACATTTAGTGATAACCCTCAATGTGAGGTTATCATTGGACAAATCATGCCCATCATGGTTTTCAAACAAATCATATTTTAAAACAGGAAGTAATCTAAAAAGTATTCTTGCCAGTAAACAATTTTTTTCTGAATAATAAGATTATGTGTCTTAAAGAGGACAGTGGTAACTTGTTTGTATTATTCTCCAATCAAGAGTTTACCACTAAAATCAATTTGCAAATCTACAATTTAAAATTTATTACGATTGAATCTTATTACAACAACAAAGAAAGTAAAAAAAATTCATTGCCATTGTCCTCCACAAATATATGAACAAAGCCCTACACTAAACAGGAATACTACAGCATCTATCCATCTTTGGCTAATATACCCAGATTATTTGCCAATATTAAACTATGCAAAAATAAAATCCCTGGCCCTTATGATCTATTTTTGCAGAGCTTATTATAAAGCCACAAAAATGATAGGGCAATGGCTAATCAATCTATTTGGCTTCAGCAAATACATGATGAAATCATCAATCAAATGTGTTGATCAAATCAAAAACATTCACCTCTGTGAACAAGTCTGCATAGCATCTTTGGACATAAAAGTGTTATGGGTCTGTTTTGAGTAGTGTCCATTCAGATATTATCAGGCAGGCATTAGAACAAGTTTATTCACAGAATATAGCATTTATCATTGACTACCTAACCTGGATACACAATGATATCACTGCTTCTTTCAGCAACAGATATTATAAGATGGATTGGCCTATGGGTCTTCCCAATGACATCCTCATTTGTCTCAAGATTCTCTCATGACTCCAATTCAACAGGATCTTGCTCTTGTGTCATTACTGAAATGAGCTTGAGAAAATGAAGACTATGACATGAAATTTCTCAACTTGAATGTTCCATGAGACATGGGCTCATCCAACTAAAAAATGCTTGTCAAACCTCTCCATATATATGATTTTATATACCCAAAATTGGTTACCCCAACAGTGAACAAATTTACAGGGTTTAAGGCATTCTTATTTAGTAATTTTTACCTGTGTAAATGTGAGTCAGACTGTAAAAATAATATTGACACATACATATTTGACCTGCACAACCTTGGATTTAAGTTTTCATCTTTCATTCGAACTATCAAGAACTTTTAATATAAAATATGACCCCCACCCCACAACCAATGACAAACCTTGACTGTGACTTCCGTACATACCCAAAGTCACTAATTCGATTCATAAAACTATTGCTCCTACCCACTGAGTTAAACTCCACACTCACCACTAAATCTTTGGTCTCAAATTGTATATAAAATCTAATATCAAGATTCTTCCTGCCCATCTGTTTACTACGGTTAATCTCAGGCCAACCTGTCTACCCAATTGGTTCAGCATAAATACATGTACAACAGGGCAAACACAAATTCAAACCTTACTTCTGTTTTTTTCAAGCACTTCACTAATTCTAGACACTATTTCAAGCCCACATTTCAACATCATTTGCTTGGAATGCAATGATGTCAAGCAAAATGTCAAAGAGGCTTGGCACATTTCCAAGAACAATTATGCCATCAATAAAAAAGAATATTATGTTCCCCTTTCTAAAATGTGGCTTGCTCTAACTAATTAATGCACTATGCAATAATATGTGAATTTGTTAGCTTTTAAACAGGATCTTATTCCCTCACCTTTGTTATGAGCATTGCTATATCTATGACAATTATCTGTCAAAAGCATGCTAAGCACTACAGTATTTTTGTTAATAAAGTTCACTCTTAATACAATTTGTATATTTGGGTATATATATTATTTTAGAATTGCAAAGTTAAGGAAAATAATCATATAATTAGTATTAAGCCAATAAACATCACATGACCATCACTTCATATGCTTGTGTATAACTGTTGTTAAAACAGGCAAAACTCCCTATACAAAACTATGAGTCTTAAACTGAAAACACCTTAATGTTTTCAGTTTAAGACTCATAGTTTTGTAGTTAAGTGGAGATAAAAGGTGGCTGCTGGAGGGTTGCATTAGATCCTAAGATCTAGGTGCAGTGCTCTCAGATCCAAGGCTCCTCACTGACACAAGCCAGAAACTAGTCTGGGGATATTGGATGAGTAGGGACTAGATGGGGATTTTATGCACAAGCCTTCTGGCATTCATTGATTACTCTGGCTTGCACTGAGTGGCAATATGTATAGTGAGTTTTGCCTGTTTTATATAATTAATATACATGTACTTATTATATTTTGTATATGTTTGATTGTGGAAGGCTACATATTTTATCAAAAAAATGACATTGTATCAATGTTATATCTGTTAATATTTTAACACCATTTAGAAGTCAAATTAAAGTGAATTTGTCTTCTACTAAATATAACATCAAAGAATATGGCATTCACTGTACATGGGAATGATATGCCATCTTCAAGATAGTTAGGGGGTTTGTTTTCAAAGGAATTTTCAAGCAACTTGGATTATTTCCCACAAAATTTGTATTTTAAAAATATATATATTTCACAAAAAATAAAAATTACAGAGAATTCATGTATGAAGATTTTAAAATGAATTGATGGCTACTTTCAAGGTATGTGTAATATTAATAATTACATTTTGCATTACATTGAAATGACTTTTCTTAATAAATTATTTCACATTTATTATTCACATGATCATCTTTTCTTTATGCTTACGCATGCTGTTAAAACAGTAGCAAAATCCCCTCCCCCCAATAGCACCACCTAGTGAAAGCTTTATTAATAAATAAATTCTACATATATATGCACAATAATCTCTAACCAATGCTTTCCCATCTAATATTCCGGGACTACTTTTTCTAGCTTATGGATTTCATTAGTGAGAAGTGTAGGATCTGGGTTATATTACATCCAGCATTATAGGTGCACTGCTCCAAAATCCAAGGCTTCTCATCCATTAAAAACTAGTCAAGAAATAATTGGAAAGCATTGAATAAAAATAATGATGCACAACCATCTAGCAAACACTGTTTACTAAAGTTTACACTAGGTGGAACTATTGTGGAAAAAAATATATTCATGTTTACATATTTATTTTTCAGAAAGTGAAATTACTTTTAATTATAAAAATAAGATTAGGTTTGTCAGTTATAATATTAATAATTACATATTTAAATATTAATTTATATAAAAAAAGTGGTCGTGTCCATGTAATGTGTACACATGTATGTATACATTAGTCAAATTCAGTTAGAAATGTATATTTGCTCTTCAATTTTGTCAATGATTGTATTGAATAAATGCTTCAAATTATTACATAATTTGATATTTATTTTGATATCAGTTAGAAATGTATATTTGCTCTTCAATTTTGTCAATGATTGTATTGAATAAATGCTTCAAATTATTACATAATTTGATATTTATTTTGATAGAAAAGCTCCTATACATAGATTTGAATGAAGCAACAAAACATTTTGATTTTTACAGGCGCAGGTGACAGGTATTATTAATAAGTGCTATGATAAATATTATTGTAATCAAAATTTTATGTAGTACAATTTAAAAGACAAAAAAATCCTATTTTGAAAACTTACATATCGAAATGTACAATTTATAAATAAATTTTAAATTAATAACCTTAAAAGTAATTATTTATTTTCTGATAATAATTATATTTTATTAACTTAATTGTTTTATAGTACGCTAATGTTAGAGAGCATATGTTTTCATGTTTTTTACATTTTTGTCATCCTTCATCCATTCTACCATATCACAATCATCCAGCAGAAAAAAAATTGAGACCAACTTCTCTCATTATGAATATATTTTGTGAACAAGTTTTACTTGCCGGGTGATCTGGAAGCATAATCTCTTGAATATCCATGCTCACATTAAGATCTTGCTATTTTCTTCCCTTCACAACTCTCACATGAGGTAGAAATTCAAACAGTCAATGTAGGCATGGAATTACAGGCATTTGTTGTAAATCTCCATTCAACTGTTGAGCAAAAATTGCAGACATAGTGAGATAGGCTTGTATGAGTTTCTCTGCTGGTGGCTTGCATTAAGATAAGAAAGGTACTGATAAAAAAATGAGCATAATCTAATATTATTGTAAAAATTGCATCTTCAGGCAAATGCATAAAAAAGTCAACATCATGATATATTGATAAAAGTTTGCATTTGTTCTACTTTTTATTATCCAAATTATCTTAATATATGAAATTTCGACTATTACTAGATTAATAATTATGTGATGAGTTTCAGTTAATCCAGCAGTTGGCAACCTGTGGTACATGTGCAACTTGGTATCATTCAGAAGAGATTTTTTGATGGCGTAAAAATGTGCATAAAGTTAAAAACATCAAACTATGAACCATATATTAAGGTGTTACCTTCAAAAGTTGAACTCCAAGAGAGTTACTAAATACTGCAATTATTTTACGATTTTTTTTTTAGATAGTGTATGGATGAAATAAGAAAGTGTGCAGGGGTGATGTGGAGAAGAGATCGGAGAAGATGGATTGAACATGGAGAGACCTTCATCCTGCAGTGGATTGATAATGGTTGATGATGATGATTATAATCATAAAATTTTCTCAATATAGTTTTACTAAAACAATTTCAATAGCACACGGAATCTCTAATATTTAAAAAAAAAAAAAATCTCGGATCTGGAGAAAGATAACTGAACTAATTAATGTTTTTGCCCCTTCCTTAATTAGTTAAAAAGGACCCAGTCTCTAACTATAACATTTGATAAATACAAGTTACACGTTTTAATATCAAACTTTCGAATGATTGGCTGATAAATAACTATAAAATTTTTTTATTTTTTTTCTTATGGGTCATAGCATCAGCCGGGAAGCGAATCCGCTAACCCGGGACTACTGCTTGTAAAGCAGCTGTCGCTGACCTCTCGACCACCAATGCTTAACTATAAAATTTTTATTTTCTACAATTTTCTTCAGTTCGTTAATGAATGGCTTTTTAAATTAATTATATATAAGAAAAAAAGTTATAAAACATAAAATTACAATTTTTTGTTACTATTTTTTATTATTTTAATAATTAATTAAAGTTAAAAGTTTATAATCACACACAAATAGAAAGAGCTCATTAAATATATTCAGATTTAAAACTTACTATTTATCTTCTTTAATGCATTTCAGAGCTCTGCAAAGTTTATTGCAACGACAGAGTTTCAGATTGTGGAGTCGGGGATCCCTCTGATCATTTCCAGTGCTAGCAATTCCGTCACTCAATCTTCTTGTGAAGTTTCGAGTAATAAAGCCATTCAATTACGTACTACTAATGCATTTCAGTGATAAGTATATATACATGTTTTTTTGATTATAAATCTCTACTAATATAAAATTGAAAACTATATAACATTATCATACTAGTAAAATAATAAACTTATATTAAAATTTTCTACACGACTATGGTATCATCTATTACAAATAGATCTTCTCAAGTGAAAATAAATTAAACAAACACACATAAACACACACACACATATATATATAATAAGTTAACCATTCTCATAATTTAATATATCAGGGATTCGAACTCAAACTTTCACATAACCCACAATTCTCCATGTCATCTCATATTGCTGAGCCAACTGATCACACACATGTTAAAAAGATAAATAATCATCAATATATGTATTTCATGCTAAACCAGCAATCATCAGTTGGTCCAGATTACCATCTCCACACATATATACAATCAGTGGTCAGCTTTATATTAAGATAGCCAATCTTCATACTTCAATGGACAGGCTTCAAACTACTCCAACGCCACAACTCTTCAGCCATCCATTTCATTGAAAATCTGATGATGGAACGTTCGAAGCCCACATTGACATTTAAAATAAATTATGTGAATAATTGAATTAGTTTGTTATTTATAAGTATGTTATGTTTAATTGAGAAGGTTTATTTAAACAGCTGAAATCATAGTAACATAGAGCATTTTAAGTATAAGATTATTTTATTAATAGTTTAATGTTATATGGTTATTTATATTATTTATTATCACTAGTATAGCATTAGGTAATATTTAACTTTTTTCTAATAATATCCACATACAAAATAGGCATAGATATAAGAAGAGTCACAAAGTGCAGCCGAAGTGCATCGATCTATATGCCTGCAACCTGAATTCAAATTCATTCTAAGTAAACTGGATTTTTTTTTCCAATTTTAAAACTAAGCAAATTATGGTTTTTTTTTCTTCAGATGACTAGTACATAATAAATCTAGTTAATCAGTCAATATTGGTCAGTAAATGGATACCTAGGTAATCTTAAGGAACTAGAGAAGGGTACATTTTTTTCAAATATTGTCCACGTGGTAAATTAAAAATCAGGTGAAATTTTTTTTCTCCCTGTTTTTATACGAAAGGAATGGGGTTAAAGAAGCTTTTGCTCAGCAGCAGCTATTTAACTGTTGTTTTATTTTATCTAGATATAGATATAAGCGTTACATTTGTTAAATCTGTGTCTGAGATTGGTTTATAGTTAGTATCCAAGCTACTTTTGTTCTGCTTATTATTCTTTGTCATATGTACACATTACCTTTTTCATTCACCCTTTTAAAATTAAGTTACTTTTCATCTTCATATTATTTAATTCATGTGACTGTAATTTCATTTTCTTTGGAGAAAGCCTTTAGAATTCTTATCTTGAAAGTTAGTGATTTACCCAAGAAAGATTTATTTGAAATGTCTTTTGAAAAGATTTGCCTTGAACATTCCTCCTGAATAGGAGCGTGTGTTCTTAAATGCTTACTGAACCAAAGAAAAGATTTTTAGGTAAAACAGAATAATGGATTTTGGACATGATTTATACTAGAAGTTGGAATGTTTTTTTTTTTTTTTAAACTTAATGAAAGAGTATGTTCATGTAAGATGGTGTTTGTATTTTTTCTTTAACGTGTCTATTTATATATATCGGATACCTCTATAAATAAAAGTTTGAATTTTAAAGATATACTGACTAAATTTAAATAGACATCAATCCGGACTTAGACAAACAATTCCTGACATATAAAGTACAAAATATTTGAAACACGTATTGTGCTAGTCAAAATTTCTTTCATTTTCTTTATGCTATACGAACATTTCTTGTGACATTCTCTAGTGCTTATTTTTGCTTGTTAAATATGTTCACATTCAATCAACGACTAATTAAAAGTGACAATATAAAAAGTTACGAAATGGATTAGTAATGTAAATTTGGAAACTGTTTGTTTTAAAAATAAGTGTATTTTATTCTTGAAAAACACAATAATTTTTTACTTATATAATTAAATTGTTGCAAATCTTAGTTATGAACGTCATTAAAACAGACAAAACTCAACATACAGTAGTGCCACTCGCTTGTGCATAAAATCCCTACTTAGTGCCTACTCATTCAACATCCCCAGACTAGTTACTCTGGCTTGCACTGAGTGGCACTACTGTATGGAGAATTTTGCCCGTTTTAATCACAGTTATGAGCAAGCATAAGAAATGGTGATCATGTGATGTTTAGTAGTTATGAACGTTCATTGATAATGAAGTAATTCAACTAGTTCTTCAAATACATTAAGTTCTGAAAGCTGATAAAATGATGAACATAATTGATATAGTTAAAAACATATAGGATAGATGTATTATAAATCCTCATAACAACTTTATGCAAAGGTGTTCAGCTAAAATCAAAGTATAACCTAAAATAAAATAGCTATTGAATTTAAGATGAATCCAACATCACTTCATTTGTTTCATGAGCTGTTGAAACTCTTCATAAGGTATGTAAAATATATATTGTGAACATTGGTACCATATGTAAAAAGTTAAATATTCTTAAAAATTGTTTAAAATAAATTGTTTACTATTAATAATGTAGTCATTTCTAGGCAAGAGCTAACCAAATAGTACTTTGACTATTTTTAAATCTCTTTATCGTCTCAGGTTGTAGATTTATCTAGGTCTCTTTTAAAGTTTTTTAAATAATGATATAGAATAAAGTAAAAAAAAAAATTCTTTTTTGAACCCATTTTGTTGCCCTGAGCAGTTGGCCCAGTAATGATGGCAGTCTAAAGAACTAAATGTTTCCTGGTTAGATTTCCAACTGAGAAAAGCAAAAAAAAAAGATCATATAAACAATCAATCATATTATTATTTATATTCTAACAATTTTAACAAGTCCATAAATAAACCGAAGTATATCAAATATGTAATGCAGATAATATCAATCTAATCATGGATTAACTAAATCCAAAAACATTACCACAATAATTCACAAGCCAGACTTCCAAAAATTCATTTAGATTATTTTTTTTTTATCTAGCAAATAGATTAATTTTCATATAAGAAATGGAGATTATTTGCGAATTCATTTAAATGATTCTTTGGAAATCTTGCTTGTGAATTATGGCAGGAATATTATTGGTTATTCTATGGTTAGTTTTTATTACTTACATTTTTGTTAAAATGATTTCCAACTTCAAAAAAAAAAAAAAAAAAGAAGCTCTAAAAACAATAATAAATTTCAATTTTATAATTACTTATCTATTTGTCATGAAAAGGATTTTTTTATTATTTCAATGGCTATTATTAACTTATTGATTAATGAAACAATACCAATACAATACTTTTATTAACATATTTATGTACCTTTTTTTTTTTGAAAAACAAAGAACCTATTTATTTTATCTAATAATAATTTTTGTTTAAAAATAGTTTACTGAAATTGTATTTAATTAAAAAACACATAAAACACAAGATAAGCAATAGAAAATATTTTAACAGAATAAAATATATAAATCAAAAATACCATATAATGCTAAATTGTCCATGCACTTGACTACTGTTACACAATGCTTTACTTACCACTCTTTTTTACAATTTACAGTTTCGATTGCTCCAGCAATCTTCTTCAGAACTTTATATCTCCTAACCTCAACTGCTAAATTCAAGAGATAAAGTTCTGAGGAAGATTGCTGGGGTGATCGAAACTGTAAACTGTAAAAAAGATGGTAAATAAAGCATTGTGTAACAGTAGTCAAGGGAATGGACAATTTAGTATTATATGGTATACATTTGGCAACGCACTAAGAAAGAGTAGTTATTATAAATCAAAAATATTCTTAGACATCAAAAAATAATTCTGAAGAGATTGCAATCAAAAAAATTGCAGCAGAGAAACTTGCATCTGAGTGATATTTTCATTATTAATATATGTTGAAATCCAAAAATAAATTTTAAAAGACTGTAAATTTGGCCTTTATTGTATTTATATAACAAAATACATGATTTTATTTATTGATTTTCGATCACAATCTAGAAATTATTTTCACAATTACTCCAATACTATGGAGATCATGATATCTCTCAGATACAATTTTTTATCGAATGCCACACATTCTTATGAAACATGTGATGGTATAAATGTTATGGCTTATCATTATGCTCAAACACATGCTTAGTCATGACTTTGTATCCATGCATCTGATATATTTGATACTATTTATATCTCTCAGATCAGATGCAATCTCTGAAGAGTTAATCAGTAATGAAAAAAATAAAACTGAAATTTCAGACAAACAAAACAGAGAGATCAAAATAAGAGTCATATATCACATGACCCAATTCTCTTAAGCTTGTAAGGTATAAACAATGAGAATTGCCAATTCCTCAACAAGCTTTATGATAAATGCTTAGCCAGAGCCAGCATTTAAAATATCTGTCAGGAACCCCCCCCCAAACCCCTGACCATGGTTTCGTGCTTTAGCACTCCTCAGAGAAGTTCCAGGGTAGAAACCATGGTCAGGGGTTTGGGGGGGGGGGTTTCCTGACAGACATATTTGAAATGCTGGCTCTGGCTAAGCATTTATCATAAAGCTTGTTGAGGAATTGACAATCCTCATTGTTTAAAACAGAGAGATATTTTTTAAAATTATACATTTAGCTATTGATTTCCATTAACTACTTTTAGAAATAAAAAACCATATATATATATATTATAACAGAATAAATTCGATTGCAATTTGAATTAATTGTGGTACAAAACTGCCTGATCATGAAGGTAGTAACAATAGCTTAATAAAAGACTCTTAATAAATTGATTCATAAAATTGTATATTGATGTGTGTATGCACACTAGATATATATGCATAATTTAATTATGCCACTATAAGAAATTAAGGGAAAATTAATTAGCTTAAAGAGTTAATAATACTATTAAATTTCTGGAAAAGAACTATGTTTTATAATGTTTACAATTAGTTAAATGATAATTTATAAAACGAAAGGCAAGAAAGAGACATTAAATAATTTATTTAAGTTTCTAATGCATGTAAATGCATTACATGATATCATATTTATCTGCTGGATAGGAGCTGAAAGAAATAATTTATCTTTTCTTATAATAAATTGAATGGCAAATCTGAATATGTTATTGAAAATTATAAAGCAGTAAAATTGAGAAAGTTAGAGAACAAATTTCAAAGTTCGGACATGATTTTTCTCTCTTTCAATTGTTACCATAAATTTAAAACTATTTTTTTTTATAATCATTTACAAATTATGAATGTAGAAAATATTTAAGAAAAAATATGTTACGCAAAATTATATTAAATCTGTTAAGTAAATCTGGATAAAGATGTTTTGTAAAAAGCATCCTGATATTAAACCACTAAACATCACATGATCACCATTTCTTATGCTTGCTCATAACTGTTGTTAAACAGGCAAAAACTCTCCATGCCACTCAGCACAAGCCAGAGTAATCAATGGTTGAGTAAGCATAAGAAATGGTGATCATGTGATGTTTAGTGGTTTAATACCAATCCTTCCTAATAGGATAGTAGTGGCTATGGTTATAAAAGAACCAAAGACATCAAAATGTATGAGTACTGAAGTGAGTTCAGACCTATATGACTATATAAGCTACTGAGCTTGGATTAAAAATATTGTTGTTTTTTTATTTTAAACTCATAGGTTTGTAGTTAAGTAGAGATAAAAGGTGACTGCTAGAGGGTTGCATTAGATCCTAAGATGTAAATGCAGTGCTCTCAGATACAAGGCTCCTCACTGATGGAAGCCACAAGCTAGAAACTAGTCTGGGGATATTGGATGAGTAGGCACTAGATAGGGATTTTATGCATAAACCTTCTGGCATTCATTGATTACTCAAGATTTCACTGAGTGGCACTACTGTATGGAGAGTTTTGCCTGTTTTAAAAACATATTAAGAAGACATGAGAAAAAAATAGATCTAAAAAATGACAATGACTAGCCTTGACTCAAAAAGAAAGCAGTGCAGATTGATTCTGTGAAGAGAAGAAAATGCTGATAAAGAAATAGCTGTTAAAAAAGCAAGTTTCTAAATACATTAGTTTTACTCAGAATAGCTCTGGATAAATGTATGTTGCAAAGTATTTTTCTATATTACATCTACCCCAGCAATTATGACAACATTAGCTAGCAAAGACCATTTACAATGAGTGTCTAGAAAGCTGAAAGATATCAGTCAAAAGACCAGAGTTATGCAGTCATATTCAGATATAAATATTGAAATTGCATAGAAAGTATTGCTGCCAGCTTTAAAGAAGGAAACTATGCCATAAGGAAAGAAGTGAACTCTAAAATAAGACTTACCATATACCAAACCCTGTGATAAATGCTTAGCCACAGCCAGCACTTAAAATATCTCTGTCAGGAACCCCCCCCCCCCCAACCCCTGATCATAGTTTCATGCTTTGGCACTCCTCAGAGAGGTGCCAGGGTAGGTTCAGACACCTACTTCTAATAAAATTCATACACATTATCTAATATCACCAATCTCTGAAGAGAATAATTGTGATCAATACTGGATTGACAAAGATGCACATATATATGTATAGTACTTACATTCTCTATAAATAAAATGTACACTATGTCATCATCATCATCAACAACCAGCATCAATGCACTATAGGATGAAGGTCTCTCCAAGTTCAATCCATCTCCAATCTTTAGCTTCTCTTCTCCACATCACCCCTGCACACTTTCTTATTTCATTCATCCATCCATTTAACATGTGGTCTCTTTTTGGGTCTTTTACAATCTCTTGGAATCCCATTTAAGATTTCAATTGTCCATCTATTATCATCTCTTCTAGCAACATGTCCTGCCCAACTCCACTTCAGTCCCTTAATTTTTTCAATGATGTCAGTAACACCTGTTTGTTCTCTTACACATACATTGTGTTTTCGATCTCTTCTTGTTATTCCAAACATGCATCTCTCTATACTTCTTTGAGTAGTCCAAAGTCTCTGCATTGCTCTTCCATTAAATATCAAAGTCTCAGATCCATAAGTAAGAACTGGTAAAACACATTTATTAAAAACCTGACTTGCTTTATTAATTATTAACTATAAAGCCTTAAGTATAATGTTTATGTTGATTCAATTCAATATTTTGTAATTCAATACTAGCACTATAAACACATAAAAAAGCTAATATTTAATATCTTATAAAACCATAGGCTGAGTTCTTTTGAGAGTAAAACCTCTCATAGTCATAGCTCTTTGTGAAGTAATTGATTGTCTAATGTTATGCAAATCTATGCAAAGTTCAAGTATTCCATTTCCTGGATGTAGAATAACATGTTTCCTTTCTGTTAATGGCATTGCTGTCTATTGCAATGAAGCAGGCCTTTTTTATCTTTCTTCTCAATATTTTGTATATTTTTATTTACTTTTTTTATATTGTGGCAATTGCAATTGTATAAGCAAACAATTTCATAGTTTATTTGTTTAGTGTAAATCAATTGTTAAGTTATTTTTAATTAACTAATTTGGGCTGTTTTTGCTTTTTAAACCCATACCAACATATTTCATTAACATTCTCTATCCTTGAGGAGCCATGCAATAATAGAAGTGCATTAAAATGATGATGACCAGTGATAGTAAATTATCCAGTTATAATCTTTCTATTCAACAGAGATGGGTTAATTTTAAATTGAATCTATACAAAGAAATAAAAAATATTTTGGAAAAACTACATTTAAACTTCAGTGCTAAGATAATTTGGATCATCAACATCAGAATTTTTATTACATTATTGAATATATTAATTTTGTTAATTATTTTACTTTTGTATGGTTTCACTACTACAAGCAAACTTCTCAATTGTAAAGGACTACAAGATAATAACATGTTTGTACTAAACATTACTCATAATTCCACTTACATGCCATACACCCTTAATATTAAAAGAACTTATAAATAAGTTAATTGCTTCAGAATCATACATATTAAAGATTCTCTAATTTTTCTTTTTATTTAATTTCTCTCAAAAAAGACAACCTTACCCTTATCAAAATTAATAGTGTGGCCTGTGTCTTTTTCATAACTATATAAGCAGAACTGAGATATTTATTTTACAACCTATTTTTATATACCCTTATACTTTCATTTCCATAACCAACTTTCATTCTTAGATATTTTAATTGAAAGAAAGAAGAATGTTTCTTTATCTGATAGTATATGTACAAAGCAAACACACAATGGGAGACATCTACATTTTTTTTCTAATCACCATCCAGTACAATTATTTTCAGTGGCAATAACATTATTAGATAGAACTAAGAGACTTTCTGATGACAAGTATTTTCACCAAGATATCTATGTTACTAAAAAAATGCTTTTTCACAATGATTTTGATCACAGGATTATTAATAGAGCTTTTTTACATAATAATAAAAAAATAATACTTCAAAAATGAAGACTGTTCTGCCATATATAAAGGAAGTATCTGATAAAATTGGTAATGTTTTAAAGAAAAATAATATTCACACAGTTTATACTACATTAAAAAAAATTAATGAAGTATTTCCACATCCTAAAGATAAAATTTCTTTTCAGTGTCATGTTGAGTATGAAATTTTATGTGGAGTTTGTTTACATTCATACATTAATAGACCAATTGTAGAATAAACATAAAAAAGAAAAAACACATTTTGGCAGTTAGAAAAAAAATTCAATTCGTCAGCCGTTTATTTATTCACACATTAAATTAACTAACCATGATATTAATTTTAAGAAAACATATTCTAGCAAGAATTGAATAATGAGACCTAAGACTGCTAAGAGAAGCTATAAAAATTTTTAAAAGGCCTAAGAGGATAAATGAAAAGTGTGAATTGGAAAAAAATTAATATTTGGAAAAAGCTTTTGGGAGATAAAATATTTTTTAAAACTTCTCAACCAATAGAATTTGGATAACAAAGGGACAAAATTACTATTTTAAATCTCACCACGCACATTCATATGATTTGAGAAAGAAAGAGGTCTGAGGAAAGTATTTGTTATTGTGCTGAAATGTCAGTTATTTAGTTATTATATTTTTACTACATGGAATCTTCTGGAAATAATACTCTGAATTCATCATTTATTCATGAGAATATTAGAATTGATATATATAAACAATGCTTAATGCTAATAGTTGTAATCTATATAAAATATTTGAAACAGCTCATGGCTACATAATTTCAGCCACACTCCCCCTTTAAATAAAGAAACACTTGAATTTTAATGGCTACAAAATTCAAATTTTTCTTTTTTAAAGAAGGAATGTGGCTGAAAGAATGTAACTATGGGATGTTTCAAATATTATATACATAAACATATTTTCTGTATTTTTTGTAAATGAATACATTTGCTAAAATATTATTAGGTAAAGAATAAAGGTCCCATATTAATTCAGAAAATGCAGATAATATAAAGGTCCAACTATAATAAGATATAATCTTCATTATCTGATGAAAGGAGTATCTCACTTCTATTTCAAAAATAATTTATTTTTTAATTTCATTTTCATTTTAAAAAATCATTTATCAAAAATTCTAATTAAACAAGGATTTAATCCACTAAACATCACATGATCACCATCTCATGCTAGCACATAACTGTTATTAAACAGGCAAAAACTCTCCATATAGTAGTGCCACCTTGTGCTAACCAGAGTAATCAATAGATGCCAGAAGGCTTGTGCATAAAATCCCTATCTAGTGCCTACTCATCCAATAAGCCTTCTGGCATCCATTGATTACTCTGGTTAGCAACGGTGGCACTACTATATGGAGAGTTTTTGCCTGTTTTTTAAACAAGGATTTGTTAAGTTTTCTTTTGTTGTTTTAAGTAAGGGGAAAAAAAGTTTGCAATGTTATGCTTTGATCAAGACTAAAATAATATATACATATATTGTAGAATTATATTTAGGTACCAATGCTATCATGTTGTACAAAGTATGAATTGTTAAAAAATTATCTTGATTATATATTTCACAATAGATAGGAAGATCAAGCGATAGGTGTAAAACCAAGGGTAAATTTTCAAAAAGACAACATGCAAAAAGATAATCGTTCTTTTTTTGGACTTCAAATATTAGTTTTTGAATATTTTCAAATATTAAATATTGCAATTCTTTATAACAATTTATTAAACAATTAGCGAATTGTTTTAAGATGGCTATAAATCCAGGTACATGTAGAATAGTATTGATGAATGAACAGTAAGTGAGGTCATAAATAATCAAACTTTATGAAATTGGAATATTTATAACAAATTCAAAAGAAATAAATTATCGATTAAATCAGCAGGAGCACTAGTAATTGAAAATATATAAAATTAAAACAGGCAACACTCTCCATACAGTAGTGCCACTCAGTGCAAGCCAGAATAATCAATGGGTGCCAGAAGACTTGTGCATAAAATCCCTATCTAGTGCCTACTCTGGCTTACACGGTGTGACAACTACTGTAAGGAGAGATTTGCCTGTTTTAATTAAAACATCATAAGCAGGAAAGCGGTAAAGGGAACAGAATACTTGTTTTGTCAAAGTTATTTGAAGATTATAGCATCGGCTGGGAGGCAAACCTGTGACAACCATCTGCAAACAACTGATTGCTTGCAAGGCAGCTGCACTGACCTCTCCGCTAACAACGCTTGACAAAGTTATTTGAAGATTTTAGGTTGTTTATATCTACAACTATCAAAAAAATTAAAAAGATTAAAGGAATCAAAATATACATTTAATATTTAATATGAATATTTTCTAAAATGGATTAACGTGATTGTGATTATTTTAATTTTCAGTAAATGTGGATAATAGCACTACAAATCGTTAAATATGCTGTCGTTTGCGAATCCTATTATTGATAAATTTGGGATTGTTCAATATTTGCTTCCATGTAAACTTTATATGAATGATGGATTAGTTATTTGTATTTTAATTAATAGGTAAACAAATTATTAGAGTAGTAAATATACCAAATCTAACATAAAACTTCATTGAAAGTTCAGGTAGTAATATTTTATATTCAATATTTAAGGGTTTTTTGTAACAGATAAGTGAGAATGAATACATGTTAAATATTTGTTGATAAAGTGAAATTGCATTTTTTTTTAAATATAAATATTAAGTTATATTTCATCATTTGTGTAAAGTTCTTTTCTCGATCCATGTTTGAGTAAAAACTATCTAGAATAAGTAATACAGTTTTTTAGGATAAACGTTATTTATATTTGGTTTATCAAATATTAGGTGTTAAAATAAGCTAGAATTAATTTAAAATTAT
This sequence comes from Epiperipatus broadwayi, assembly GCA_028023455.1. Taxonomy (NCBI): domain Eukaryota; kingdom Metazoa; phylum Onychophora; class Udeonychophora; order Euonychophora; family Peripatidae; genus Epiperipatus; species Epiperipatus broadwayi. Next base: position 5,329,449 of record JAQFVV010000088.1, on the reverse strand, counting down.
GAGTTGAGATTTTTGTGGTGATATAATTTATATACCAGTTCCATTAGCATGTTGGAGAAGTATTAAAATACTCTATTGCATAGGTATTTGTAAAATAAACCTTACAGTTATAAAATTTGAATTCAAATTCAAGTGGATAAAGAAAATGACAAATATGTAAGTATTGTATTCTACCGACTAATTCAAGACAAATCAAATAAATCATTCTAATTAAACTAAAGTTAGTCTTTAGGATTAGTTAAAGAAAAAAAACAACTAATGATTATTATTAGTATTTATATCTAACTAAATTTGATTTAATATGCTGTTGGTTTTGCAGGTTAAACACAGATTAACCAAATCAGTGATTGGAAAAAAGGCAAAAACCAATAAAAATAAGCAAGAAAAATGAAATTACATAATTTCATCATTGAATCAAATTGAATACAAGTATCAAGTATACACAAAGTGCTAACTGTGGTAATTAAATCACTTAGAAGAAGATAGAGAAATTTTAAATCAGTTCCACCAAAATATAAGGTTACAATATATATTTAAGGCATATAATAAAATTGTAATTTTTTAAATTAATGATGCATCAGTAGTTATGCATCTGCTATTAATCTGGAAATTATTAGAAAAGCAGATAAGAACTAAGGAGTAACAAATAATATGAAACCCAATTCAAACTGTTAAATATATATTTGTGTGCGTGTAAAGTATAATATTTTAGTGGTATGTATTATTAGTTATATGCCATGTGAAATAAACACTTAAATTTATGAAGTAAAGGATAAAGAATGATAATCATTTTCACAAAGTTTTATAAGAACATAAAAAAGAAAAAACCGCACTTTTATAATGACTGCCATTTTAAAATAAATAAAGTAAAAATATAAATTACAACATAAGGAATATTAAAATTAAGAAAAGAGTGGCTTAAAACAAATTTTATTATTTCTAAAACGTAATATAATTTAAAAAGTCATCAAAAGACCAAAAAGGAGCTCAGCTACTGTCCCAATTTGTCATTTGACTCTCATTAAACATTTTTAATCCTGTATGAATAAATGAGATTAAAAAAACAAACATTAAAACTATTATAGAATTCTATTTCAAAATTTAAATCTATAGAATTGGAGGGAGATTGAAGGTCACATGATAGTTCATAAATAAAGCAGTTTAAAAGTAACAATTCATTTATTACTTCTAGAATGATTTCATTTTAAAGTCTAATGTTTAGACATCGTGTAGAAATAAATGAAATCAAATAATAATCAAAAACAAAATCTGGGAAGATGCAAAACATCTCTTTGGTATTTTATATTCTGGAAATAATAAAATTTATATTAAGACACTATCTTTGTAGTTTGAGTGCTATAAAGATATAATATATCTTCTTATTTTATCTTGCAAAATAACAATCCATCATAAGAATGTATTTTTTTTTAAATTTTAAATGTTAATATTTTTTTTACAAACCTGTAACAGAATATTTTTCAGTTGTTATCAGACATATAAGGATTAAGGCTTAAAATTGTTATTCAAATACTTGTTTGTAATACATTTAATGTGTTTGTTATTATGTATTAATAATTCTAAATGGTGTTATTCACACAACTAATAATAATTTGCAATACAGAATTTGTTTATAATTGGATACTGAGTATCTTTTATTGTCAATTTCTTTTTTATTCACTGATTTCTTTTAGAAATAATTTTGGTATTATATTAATTAACTGGTTAATCCACTTGAAGAGCTTCACTTAAAATGGTGTTGTTTGATATTCACTTTCCTTCACCCTGCTATGGCTATCCATAGTGGTATTTCACTTAGGTTTTTTTCAAAATGGAAAAAATGTGAATTAATGAATATTGATTTATTAATTTAAAAAAATCTGAAAAGATCATTATGTTCCAATAATTGGTAACTTCAAAGTAATTTAGTCCAGCCTACATATTCTTGACAGTTTAAATTCTTTCTTCTGATTCAAGATTAAGTGCAATATTGATTACAGACAATTTTTAGATTATCAAAAGAATTATTTTTTTTGCCTAATTTATAAAAGATCTACAATTATTTTTGCACAATAATTGTATAATAATTATTTAAAATCCAAAATATATGTGATTACACTTTTTTATATGTATATATTTTATTTTTAACTTTTCAACAGGTATCATTTGCATTGTTTTTCCTGATGACACATTTTCTAATCATTCAACATTTGATTTTAATATTAAACCATTATTCTATATAAGATTCAATACATTAGACATGATTTGTTAGAAATATACATTTACAAATAAAAAACATTTAAAAAAATCATATTTAAACTTTGCAAATATTAAAAATAATAATAATAAACAGGTAAATAATGAGATCAAAGGATGTTGTCATCAGTCAACAGAATGTAGAATACAGTCAAGCGAGTGACTCCAAAAAAGATCAATGAAATCTTTGACTCAAATTTATTTTTAGAACATGAGTAAATAAATGCAATTCTCTGATAAATCTAAAAATTCTGCTTTAAAATATTAAAATTGCTTTATAATTTTTAGAAAATTTTAAAAGATCATACTACATGATGTTAGCAATCACTGTTACATGATCTGTTCATCATTACCAGTTGCCATTTTCTTTATTTGGGTTATACTAGAATTTATTAACTTCTATTTTTAAAAATAAAACATATATATATATATATAATAAGTGTAATTATGTATATTTTTGTTTTTTAATCATTATTACACAATTATTGTGTGAAAATAATAATGAATCTTTAATAAATTATGCAAAAAATCAACTTTTTTATTATTTCAAATTTTTTCTCAAAGTAATCTCACAAATACTGTGGAAAACCATCACAAATAACTAAATTCATCAAATGCATGGAGGCAGGATGAAAATAGTTTGGCCTTACCACCTATATAAAATAGTGATCTTTTCAGATTTTTTAATATTAAAAAATCAATATTCATTAGTACATGGGTTTGCAGCTTTTTTTTTTTTTAAAAAAAAAGTGGAATATCTCTACAGATGATCATGCAATTATGGTCTCCAATTATGATCTTAAAGAAATGTCTAATAGTGATTTCTCTAAGTAAAAGCCTACATAATTATTAACCAGTTAGTTAAAATTAGAAGAAAATCAATCATAAAAGTAATAAAGAAAATTATAGCCAGAACAATAACCACACATTGTGAAACAGATGCTAGGAGTTATTAAAATATTTAAAAAATTGTTTTTAATTTTAAATTCTGCAGCAAAATTTTGTAGATTTATGATGGCTTCACACTTCTTCATTACTATTTTAAAAATTTATTTCCATCAACAGAAATTGCTTTAATTTCCTGGAATCACTAGCTTGATTGTTTCTCTTTACATCATCTAATAAGAAAAAAATTCCCTTGCTCTATGTTTTCGTTTTATTGTTATTTTTTGTTTGTAAATTTATATTTCCAACAAATCAAGTCAAATTTATTAAATACTAACATAGAAGAGTAAAGTTTAAATGCTAAAATCAAAGGTTGAATGTCACAAGTGAGAACAATGCAAATGTCACTTTCTTAAAGAGTTAAAGTGTGCTAATTACAACAGTGACAGATATTATTAAAGAACAAACAAATAGATTAAATGCAATAATATATGCTTCCAAAGTAGCTTACATCATCCCCCTTCAGAGCAAGCTTGAAAAATTAATTAATGATCAACAAGTGATGTATATCTAAGTAACAATGCATAAAAATTTGCTTGGGTTCAAAATTTTAATCTTTTTTGAATTATGAATAGTAAAAAGACATAAGAAGTGGCATATAGATGTGGAGAAATAATTCCAGTTTTGAAATCTTACTTTTTGTTGAGGAATACACACATCCACATACACAAAGAAATTAGTCACTCAAGTTCACAAGAGTTGGGTGTAGGGAAGAAAGAGAAGAACTGAGAGCACATAAAGCATTGTAAAACTATTTGTATTATTATAATATGTATAATTTTTACAATATTTACAAATTGTACACAATACATAAATATATTGAATATGAGTTTTTAAAATAAATTTAAGCTTAACATATTTTATAGCAAAAATTTATACCATTAAATCAGCGCCAACTTGTGAAACTCTAATGAAAAAAATACACTGAAAGTAAAAAATACATTTTCTTTGGCTTTTGCAAATAAAAATTTTGCTTGATTATGTTTAGAAAATGTATCAATACTAATATATTTAACAGGTCACTTGCAGATAAATGAACATTAATTGCACATGATCTGATGAATGGATTAGCAGTGATTCAATTTCTAAAGACAACCATCCCATGTATTTACTTGTGAAAGCCGAAAAAAATTGATTTTATATTTTTTAGTGTATTTATGTCAATAAAAGAGTTTCTTTAAAATTGTTTTCTTATACTTTTTATTTTCTACTTTTTAGTTTTATGTAATTCCAGAAACTATGAATGAAGAAAGTTTACATATAATTTAATATTGCTAAATGGCAATACTGTAAAGAATATTGAATCCCATTTAAAATAAAAATTTTTAATTTTTCACCATTCTCTTTGCTAAAATTATTTGTAAACTCCAAAAAAAAAAAAAAAACTATTTTGTCATCAGAATACATATCTATAAAAAGTTTCAATTAGATCGGAAATTGGAAAATGAGTGAAAATTGAGTTACAAAATTTATCAGACAAACAGACAAAAAAAGAGTAAATAAAAATGTACATATTGAGATGGTATTTTTCCATTTCATATGGAAATGTATTATTATTATTTTAACTTATTGGTTTTAGTTTAATTTTTTTTATTTGTCATATTAATAATTTAATAAATTTTAAAGTGTCCCTAATGTGTGTGCCTAGCTTATATATTAATCATCTAAAAAATTTCTTATCTTTTTTTATAATCAAGCTTTAGAAGTTTTCTACTAATTATTCAAGCAGAAATATTTTTTTAATTATGCAAAGAGGGGGGGAAATCTAAATTTTAAATCAAGTTCTATTGTGAAATAATATTGCAAGTATTTTTTTTTATAAGTGTATAACTTTATGAATGAGTCCTAATTGTAAAAAATAATGAGCTGTGCTAATTTCTCTAATAAGCTTATTGATAAACGCCAGCAAGAGAAAGCATTTAAAAATCTCTATCTAGAAACTACACTCTACAGCTTTATGCTTTGGCACTCCTCAGTGAAGCACTAGGGTAGTTTCAAACACTAGATCTAAAAATAAATACCAACCCAACTTTTAGATAAATGCTGTTTTTGGGTTGATATTTTTAGATTTAGTGTCTGAAACTAACCCAGCACCTCACTGAGGAGTGCCAAAGCATGAAACCATTGGTCTGAGGTTAGGGTGTGGATTCTAGATAGAGATTTTAAAATGCTTTTTGTTGCTGGCATTTATCAATTACAGCAATTAGCACAGATCATTATTTTTTATTTACAAGCTTAAAAAAGATTAAGTCATGTAATATATTATGTTAATTTTTATTGACTATTTATAAGTCCTTTGTTTTAAGTCTTAAGCAATGTTATATTGCTAAGACTACTAATATATGGTTTGGCTGATGATCTCTCAGCCCCATATAACTATTTGAGTTGGATAGCTAGGTTTGAAGACATGTAGGTGTCTGAAAATTTCAGATTTTCCACTCAATAGATAACTTTTAGATAAATGCTGGCTTTGGGTTGCTATTTTTAGATCTAGTGTCTGAAACTACCCTAGTGCCTCAGTGAGGAGTGCCAAAGCATGAAACCATTGATCTGAGTTTCTACATAGAGATTTTTAAATGCTTTCTCTTACTGGTGTTTATCAATAAGCTCAATAGAGCAATTAGCATAGCTCATTATTTTTTATTTACAAACTTAAAAAAAGGTTAGGTCATGTGATATATGACTTTAATTTTTATTAACTATTTATAGTCTTTTGCTTTAAGTCCTAATTGTATCTTATTAAAAAGAATTTTCCAGATAAATTAAAAGGACCCAATATTTTTGCTACTTCTATTATTTATGTCTTTAAAATACCACAGAAGTGTAAATTTTATTTCAAAGAAAAATCAAGAAAATTGGAGAGGGGAGTAATGTAAAAAATAAACAAACTATAAATTGAAAAAACTTTTGTTTAGGAATTAGTAAGCAATATTTGTTGAATGACAATTTATACATAGAAACTTTATAGCAGTGAATTTACAATGTTTTATGGCTAGAGAAATTAAACTCTTCCCCAGAAAGCCCAGCCTTCTTTGCTGAGCCCAATGTCATCATGGGAATTAATAAAGCCTGCAAGGAAAGGTGCTAGTCAGCTAGCTCAGATTGCACCACTATAAGCTAGGACTATCCAGATACATGTAAAAAGAATTCAGGCCAATGGTTTCAAATGTAGGAACTTTCCATTCATGAGTGGATTCGATGACCAGATAGCTGCCAGTTAAGTGACACGGAGATCAATGCCAATTCAGTTAGCAGTAACAGTACTGCAATAGAGCGGGTAATTATGAATAGTTTCTTGCAGTAAATTCTAGGACATTATTTTATTTGGGGATAAAATTTAGAGTCATTGCATATCCTCTAATAAAGAATATTTGGGGAATTAACATTTCTCTCAAAAGAGTTTGATATTAGGGTATCTTGTTTATATGTGAAATAATAGCTTGAAACCATATTAGCTTTTATAAATTTTATATTTCTTTTTATATATTTTATTTTGCTATGCATGCGTGTATGTGTTCAGATAGTTGAAAGAGATGATCTTGGAAAGTTAACATTGAGGGATAGGTCAATAAGTCAATAATTGAGCCACAGAGATACTTGTTATTGATTTAGAATTGTTAAGTTCTTTCACATAACCTAAAGGGTGAGGGTTTGACTTGATCCAATGAGATAGTGTTCAATTGTATAATACATCTAGGCCCCAGGGTACTTTTATTTGGGTGGGATCTCAGGAAGTACTTTGTATCTCCATCAAGCCATAAAAGGGGTGATAGCATATTCCCTCAAGTGAGAATAAATGATCAAAGGTTATACTGAGAAATAGCATACATAAAGAGAATTGGAAGCAGAGTTAAGGAGAAAGGTAAAACGAAGATTGTCTTACTTAGATGCATCAGTTCACAGATTATTAGAAAACTTAATAAAAGTTTGATTTGATAATTTTACTTATGTGTATGACTTAGTTTATAAATTATATATTAAAGATGTGCCTTATGTTAGTGGTTATTTGAGCACTGAAATTAGATGCTTGGGGGTTTGAGTGACCGTGCTACGTAAATAAATAAAAAACTAGAGATTAGTCAGATCACAAATTGAGATTTGTTCAAACCTAGTTATAGGCTCTCTGCCTAGTGGCATCCTGTGGCAGTCATTTAGGGCTTGTAGTTTAGTAAGCTTTGCCATACCGGTCATTATGCACCATGACAATATATGTGTAATACAACAAATCATAATATTCTTTTTCAAAATTGATTGAAATTATATTTTATACAAAAGTGTCTGAAATCTTACTAAAACCATAGCATATAGATACCAAAAACAAATATAATTTCAGTTTATAGTGCAGGCTATTATTTTGACATAATTAAATACCCAATTTAATAACACATAATTCTTCTCTTATAATTTGCTATAAACTGCAATATGCAGTGGTGATATTTTTATTTACTTATTCAGTAAATACCTTTAGACAATACATGGGAAATCTACAGGCCATGAAATGCATATTGCACTTTATGAGTTTCTGCATGGCATGCTTAATGTTAAGAATAATTTAAAATGCTTTCTATACACTATAACTTAAATCTAATTTATTGCTGCTGAACTATTTATAACCAAATATAATTCATATCTGTACGTATGCATATTTGTGTGTATGAGTAAAGATATAGTTTGTGATTTACGATGTGCTTTTTTGGATGTAAATGTGCTAAATGTGTGCATTTGTACAAGTACTGTGAATGCAGCTAATCAGATAGAAATCAAAAATAAAATTATATATATATAAAAAAGAGGATGTTGACTAAAAACAAAGGAGGGTAATATTATACATACTTGAAAATTTTGAAGCCCTGCACAATCAACAATATTCATGTGGTTTGCTGCAAAAAAGGACTCCACTTGCCAGCTACAAACTATATTACAATTTACACTGAATTAAACAAGATGTCACTACTGTCTAATGCAAATTTGATTGTTCTGAAATTTTTTTCAAGTATAGCTGGCATATAGCACCCCACATAGCTAAAGAATACTAGATAAATTATTCTGTGATTTTTACATATAAAATTAATTAAATAATAACAATTCACTAAAATAAATATAACCATAATCTGATTTTCCTATTGGTTTTTTTTTAATATACATATTAACAACCTAGAAATAAATAATACGGTATAAATTTCTTATTCAATACAAATTGGAAAATCAATTTTATGTATAAAAAATTAAAAAACTTCTCATTATGTTTGCAGAAACATGAATGATTCATAACTTCATTTTTAAATGTTAAATCATATGTTAATATTACAATACCAATACTTAAAAGTTTTAATTTAAAAGTAAAATTTAATAAATAATATTAATAAAAATATTAGTCATATTGCAAATAATATTTGAATTTCTTTATTATTCAAAAATGATTTCTTATAGTATATTTTTCTCTTATGTGATAATCTTTATTCTTTTCAATTATCTTCAGTGTTAATATATATTTTCTTCTCTCTTTATATCCAATTTTTTTTAAACCTTCATTTTAAAACTTGCTTCGTGGGCCATCTTCTTCTACTTTTATACCAGTGTTCTTATCGCATTAATAACATTTTTTTCTCTCTATTTTCTCCAACCCATCATTATTATTTATATATTCCCAATTTATTATTTCTTGTACAATGGAACCATGGATATCATCATCATCATTATCAACCATTATCAATTCACTGAAGGACGAAGATTTCTCCAAGTTTAATACATCTTCTCCGATCTTTAGCTTCTCTTCTCCACATCACCCCTGCACACTTTCTTACTTCATCCATCCATCTCACATATGGTCTTTTTCTGGGTCTTTTACAATCTCTTGGAATCCAGTTTAAGATTTCAATTGTACATCTATTATCATCTCTTCTAGCAATATGTCCAGCCCAACTCCAATCTTTTACTTTTTTCAATGAGGTCAGTAATACCTGTTTGTTCTCTTACCCATACATTGCATTTTCAATCTCTTCTTGTTACTCCCAACATGCATCTCTCTATATTTCTTTGAGTGATCTGGAGTCTCTGTATTGCTCTTCTATTAAGTGTCCAAGTCTCAGATCCATAAGTAAGAACTGGTAAAACACATTTGTTAAAAACCTTTTTTAAACGCATAGGCATATTTTCTTTTAGTATCAAGTTATTTCTATCAAAAGCACTCCAACCAAGTTTAATTCTATGATTAATTTTATCCATTATGTTTCCATCTGTATTAATAATCTGACCAAGGTATTGTAACTGTTAACTTCTTCTAATTCATCATAATCAATCTTTATTTTCATATTTTCAGCATCTGCTATGATTTATTACACACTATTATACCCCCCCCCCCACTTGCATGCATTACATATGATAACACATGCTTTGTTGGTAAACTTTGATTGCAATAGAACACATATTGTTTATTGAACTTCATATATGCAGTACTTTACAACACACAAATATATAACAAAAACAATTTTCTATATTTATACTATGCATATAAAGTAATGTTATAGTATAAACAAAGATTTAAAAAATAATAATGGAGTTACTAATATTAATTTGTAATTCTAAGGCAGTAAGTAATTTGCTTATATTGAATGTTTTTTATATATGTAATTAGAGGGATTTGAACTCAGGAATTTTCAGTCTATCATCCTCCATTCTATCTCAAGCAAACCATACACATGATCCCACATGTGTGAAAAAGATACATGATTCCCAATATATGTATTTCATGTGGAACCATTAAAGTTTGAAGAATTGCTATCTTAATGAAAACTGAGCACTGATCGTATGTGTGGGAGATGATGATCTGACCTAACTGATGAGTGCTGGTTATGTATGAAATATGCATAATGGGGATCATTTATATTTTTCATATGTGTGTGATCATGTGTATCGGTTGCTTGAGATGGAGTGGAGGATGAATAGATTGAAAAATCCTGAGTTCAAATCCCTCTAATAACATAATTAATATTAATTTGATATAGCACATTTGAATATATATTTAATGTGTGTGTGTGTGTGTGTTTACTCAATCACATCTATTCAAAAAATAAAAATAATAAACTTCACTGTACCATATCTTTATTTTTAAAAATAAAATTAATAGTGAAATGTCAAAATTTCATCACAATTAAATATACTCTAGATGATATACTTTTTCTTCAATTTTTTTTCCTAATTGAAACAAAATAGTCATCTTATTATCAGAAAACATTGGTCTTATGATTGTTTCAATGTTTTTAATATAAGCTAAATTGTTATTAATAAATACAATCACATATAGATTCTTGAGATGAAAAAATGACTGCTGCCATATTGTAAATTTTACTAAATTTACAAATTTGAATATTTTTATATTTTGTTAATTTACATTTTTTTTTTGTGATAATGTATAATTGAATTACTGTATATTGATATAGAGTATATCATGACCTTACTGCATCCACTTTTCAAAAGCTTTAAAATATTTCTGTTTGCCTCTAATTATTTCTTTTGCATTGGCCAGGAAGCGAACCTGCTAACCTGGGACAACTGCTTGTAAGGCAGCTATGCTGACCTCTCGACCACCAATGCTTATTTTATCCACTTTTTACTGAAAAAAACAATCTAAGTTTGAGTGAAGCAAAATATTAATTATTCTTTAAAAGCCTGTTCAATAACTGTAATCTTTGAACAATGAATCAAGAGTTTCATGGCTTAACTAACATTACAAAGTTTAGCTTATGTTTAAATATTTCTAATAATATAAGACAATGATAACTAAAATATTAAGAACAAAAATAGTTAGATATAGTAAAAATAGTTATCATAAAATAGATTTTGTGTTCATTAAGTTTTTTGCCAAAGTGAGATTTTAAACCATGATATCATTTGATTTCTATTGGTGGTTATTAACAACTATTGCCCCCCCCTCCCCATCAGAAATTTGTTTTAATGACATATTTTTATGACACACACTTCAATGAACTTTAATATTTAAAGTTATATAATAAAAATGGTAAAGAACTATCTAAAATTATGAAATTCAGTGAAATTATTTGATAGTTCTTAGTTTTACCATTTTTATTATAAGATGAATCTAAATATCAAAGTTCATTAAAGTTTGTGTCATAGTTCTAAAAAAAAGGTTGCTCAAAAACCCTGCCAAAGATGAAGAGGAATGGGGCTTGTAGTAGCGAATTGCCACTAATGGAAACAAATGATATTAGCTGGTCAAAGTACTTAAATCTCTCTCTGGAAAAAACGGAATAAATATAAAATATATTGTATATTTTTTTTTTCACTTCCTCTCTTTGCTGTGATCAAAAAAGAAATCCTTTTACATCATCTTAGATGGTTTGAAGGAAATGTGAAAGTTGAAAAATCGAACAAAAAAGAGAAAAATAATTTTAGAAATATTTTTTTAAAAAAGTTGAAACTTACACATATATAAAGTAATATGACAATAGCCCAGACTTCGGTCACAACATGAAGAAAACATGTTAGATATATATCAGAAATAACATATTTATGACCTATTTCTAGATCTAACTTAAAACAATGGACACTTTAAATATTTACTGAGATATTGAATCAAATTGATCAACAGTAGCTGGGTAGGATGATGACAAGGTAGGATGATGACAAGGTGAGCTATTTACACCTAAAACAGATTTTAATTAATTAAAATATATAAATTAATTAAAAATATTTGAAATTAAGGAAATGACTTTTTCATAAGATAATGGAGACCTCTAATCTTACAGCAAGTGCTTAAGAATTGATTTTGTCAATAGACACTACATAGCAATGACCACAGATAGGGGCTATAATTAGATAAAGGGTTGAAATCTTTTAGAAAGAAAAGTTCACTGCAGAAATAATAAAAAATATCAAACAATTAGGTTGAAAGGCCACTATGTGACATATATTTATATTAGATAATACCACTCAAAACTTAAACAATAAAATAAACAATCTGTTGTCAAGGCAACCTCTAGCTGCCATGACAACAGATTGTAGATTCTGTAGTTTGTTAAGATGTGCTGTTATCATGTGACTTACATTTACAACTCACCTAGTTAGTGATAAATTTATGGTTTAATATATATGTGACATATTATTTTGCACAGTTATATAAAAAGTTATCTTTAATTTTATTGTTTTCTCTAGAGTTAGAAAGGTTGTATTTATTTATGAGTGATTACTGCTAGTAAAAATAACGCAGCATGTAATTATGCTTCAAAATAATAATAGATTTATGTCATCAAATGAAATTCTTAAAAAAGATCTTAACTATTTAACTCTATTTATTCAAACATGCAGCTCAAGATTTAATCTTCAATGGTTACAACTGTTAAGTGATCTTGCAAGCATTGTTGCACATGTCTTAATTTCATATAATCATCACCATCAACCATTATCAATCCACTGCAGGATGAAGGTCTCTCTAAGTTTCATACATCTTCTCTGATCTTTAGCTTCTCTTCTCCACATCACCCCTGCACACTTTCTTATTTCATCCCTCCATCTCACATGTGGTCTCTTTCTGAGTCTTTTACAATCTCTTGTAATCCAGTTTAAGATTTCAATTGTCCATCTATTATCATGTCTTTTAGCAATTTAAGATTTCAATTGTCCATCTATTATTATGTCTTCTAGCAATATGTCCAGCCCAATTCCACTTCAATCTACATATAATATTTTTAATTAAACAAGTGCCCATTTTAATACATTTTGTAAGTAAGTGTGTATTTTGAAAAAATCAGACTAGCTTGAATTTTGCTCGCAGAGTATATTTTATGCCATTTCCCTCTCATACTGCTTGTAGTCTAAAATAAGTATTTGTATTTCATTTTTGCAATTTACATTTTTTCTTCTACTTTTTTTAATATAAATATTATAAGTAATGCTATAACAATAAAAATCAAATTTACTTATTATAATAATTTATCATCCTTTTCCTAAATTATAATAACTGATCATTCTTTTTTCTCCATATATCAAAGCATCAGCCGGGAAGCAAACCCGTGACAACTATCTGCAAGCAACTGCTTGCTTGCAAGGCAGCTGCGCTGACCTCTTGGCTACCAAAGCTTGACAATAACATCATTCTTTCCCTAAAAGAAAGCAACCAATTGATTCCAGATACAAGCTGTATCTACATATTCTAAATGAAAGTAATTTTATTTCTCCATATTTTGCAATCTATGGTTATATTTTTTATGCAAATATTATATATAATACTTATTGTAAATAATGCTTATAATAAAAAAATCAAATTTGGAATCATAATTATATTATAAAATAATAATTCTCTTATAAGCAGTATCAGATAGAAGTTGTAGCATTTACATTATAAAAGTACATTATAACTTTTGCAGGTTAAACAATTTTAGCCAGCCATTTTGTTTTACCATGTGACTCAAACTATTTGCATATTTCATTATAAATTCTTATTGTTTATTATTCCCAAAAATCACATTAATTCAAATTACAAGCTCACTTTAGCAGTATGTCTACATTTAAATAATACCATAGCAACAAAATTTCTCATTTAAATTATTTACGTTATAATGTGTTGAGAATGTATCTTTCAAAGCAACCTTTATTGTTAAAGATTACATAAAAGTCTTCTGGGTCTAATTACCGATGTGATTGCAAAGCATTCAATGTACAAAAAACCAAACAATTATTAATCTTGTTTACAAAAGGATAACCTAGACAATAATTATGTTCACAAAAGGGTTACTATAATCTTGCCCAATGTGTATCTATACATGAGTCTACATGGCCCAACTGCCAAAAAGTTATCCATAGCCCAATGATTCCACTCTCGAGGCCCCAAAGCAAAGACTCAAGCTTCAGCTGAATAGGTGGACAAGTCCAACACTGCGCCAACCACCACAACAGGCAATGAGGTCCAAGGTCCAAGTCCTCAAGACAACAAACCCTCGACCCATAGCCGAGCCATGCAAAGACCATTTTGGATACCTCTGTCTCCCAGTTTAACAGTCCAATGTGCAAGGACCAAATTCGGTCTACCTGCGCAACTTGAAAAGCCAACATGAGAAAACATAAAGAATAACGAGCACAGATCTGCACTGCCCAAAACCAATCTATCAAGAAGACGCAGCAGCCCATCAGAAAGGAAAACGGTGCAGAAACTTTGACCAGGTACCCTCCCAGCAGGTTTTCAGGTGTTGAAAATATATGAATATGAAATCTAAGAAATCACGCGCTGATTTATATTAGATAGATGAATTTAATCTTTAACTATAAATTATAAAGATGGTAGAAAAAATTGTTTATGAAGATTTTTTAATAAGTGGATTTACAGTTTATATATTTAATTTTCAATGTAAGATTGAAATATATATCTGGCTTAAAAACTATTAATAATTTCAGTCTCACAAATTATTAATAGTTGATAATGCGAAAGAATATGATAACGATATTAACCAGATATATATATGAGTGCTGTTAAAATAAACCTTGTTTGAATCAAAATAAAATATTTAAAAAATCATTTTAAAAATCATTAAACCCAATCAATCTATATAAAAAATATTTATAGTCTTATAAAAAAAAAAATCTGATATCATATGTATATAAATAGAATATAGAACTTTCACCTGCTAAACTAATAATTTAGCTGTCTCCAGACGCCATCAGTGATAGAATTGACAGAAGTTAAAATATTAGGTTAAATGTCATTTTTGTAATTTTGTTTATTTTTGTAACATCGTAAATTACACCCTAATACTCAATCTTGGTCTTTAAAATGCTATAAAAATGACAAGGTACTGTCAAACGGTGCTATGTTTCAAAAGAGAATCCAATTTCTAGCAGACATTTTTCCCTTTCAGGCAATCAATCTAATATTTTTTTAATAGCGGAAAAATACTTTGAATCTTTTAATTTGAATTTAGAAAATTTTACTGAAATGTAAATAATAATTTTATACTTTTCTAATTTTAATATTATTAAATTTCAATTAAGATATGTCATTTTAAAATTAACCGAACATTTCTTTTTCAGTTAATGCGATTATTCAAATTTTTTTGATAAATGGCACTAATAAACAGATATTTTAAAGATTTTTATAAAATTTTAAATATAAAATTAAAAAAGGGCAATATAAATTGAACATATATATTATTTTACACAGACGTGCCACAATATTCTTAATGATAAACAGCAATTTAATTATATCTATGAAATTGTTACTACAAACATAGCATACCTGTAAGAGAGATCACATTTCCTTTTTAAAATAATAATGATGTGAATTTAAATGATATAAGTAAAGGAAAAATATATCACATGATTGCCATTTCTTATGCTCGCTCACAACTGTTATTAAAACAGGCAAAACTCTCCATATAGTAGTGCCATTTAGATTTAGGTGCATTGCTCTCAGATCCAAGGCTTCTCAGTGATGAAGGCCATAAGCGAGAAACTAGTTTGAGAATATTGGATGAGTCGGCACTAAATAGGGATTTTATGCACAAACTTTCTGGCATTCATTGATTACTCTGGCTTGCACTAAGTGACACTACTGTATGGAGAGTTTTTCCTGTTTTAATAAAGAAAAAAAAAGCCTGATCATAAAAACACCCAGCCAAATATATGATGAAAGCTATTTGTTAAAAATTTAAGTTGACAATTTGGACATTTTGGAACTGATTTTTCATAAACTCATACTCTTAATAAATAATGTTTGGATATGTATAGTAGTTTCAAGTGTCCAAACTGATTTTTTTTTTCATTTTACTTGGATTGTATTCACCACTAAAACACAATGCTAAATTCCTCAAAATAAGAGTTTATATCTACAAAGTGTTTTGTATCAAATATAATATTCAATGAGTCTTCCTATTATGATTATTACCCTATTGTTAAAAATTTGACTATTTGAAATTTTTGTAACCTCCTTCATTATATAAATTTATTCTGTAGGTGCACATTCTTTAATGAGCTCTTGTCAATATATACTTTAAACAATTATTTGTCATTCTTTATTAGGGTGAGTTAAAGTTAGCCATATGATATCCCCTATCAAGTTGTAAAGCCAACATTACAGTTATTTATTTTAATAGATGGTACACTCAACAATCATCTGATCAATATAGATTAATTAGAGTCTTTATTCTCTAGCTAAGAATATCCAAATACCTATTTACTGATCACTACTAGATGGTTACATGGATTAAAAATTTACTAGGTTAAAATTATTATATTTAAATATCCTTAGTATAAATTTAATAAAGTTCACAAATGTATCTATAATTTTTATATAGTATTAATATCTATGTTTTTTATTACTTTTTACAATGCTTTTTTACAATTTACAATTGATAGTTTCGATTGCTCCAGAAATCTTCTTCAGAACTTCTACTTACATTTCTAAATCTTAACTGCTAAAACGTTTGAATTTAGCAGTTAAGATTTAGAAATGTAAGTAGAAGTTCTGAAAAAGATTGCTGGGGCAATCGAAACTGTCAATAGTGAATTGTAAAAAAAACATTATAAAAAGTAATAAAAAACATACATGATATTAATATTATATGGACTTGGCAATGCAATAAGAAAGATAATGTTATAATTTTTATATAGATGTATAACAATTTCTATTTTAATCTTTCATTTCTTTGTACTTATGCACAATAACCTTATATTTTATAGAAATTTACAATCACTCTTCATCTTAAAGCTGCTGAAAAAGCATATTAATGACTTTTAGATATTACTGTGATCCAATCAGGTCTGCTTAATTACCACAAATCCCACTTAGCTCTCCAAATGCTATAGAGCATTGCTTTGTATTTATTGATATACTTCAAATGGCAGTCACTTTTCAGTCCATGCTTAAATGATTATTCAGTTGAAATCATTATAGATACAAATTTTATATTTAATAAAGTTCAAGTATATCTAAAATCTTTATACTGGCACAAAATAATCTCTATTTTCAGCCTGCTACTTCCTTCTCATGTATCATAATCTTATATTTCCTAAAACTTTATTATCTCATTCTTTGATTTAAATATTCATTTTAAAAACTTATTATTATTTTTATTTTCTAATCATAAATAGCACCAATATTTTTGAGCTCTTTATCTTCATGTTGTTGCTGTGACATATTTCTAAACATCTCCTAAACAATGTCGGTATTATTTTATTTACATAGTGCAAAATGGCATTATAATTTTATAGTGCAAAATGGCATTATAATTTTGCTATCGTTTTTTCCCCATATATATATAACTTCTAGTATATATTTTCTTCTCCATATTATTTAAAAAAAATATTTGTGAATGCATCATTTGGTTACTAATATAAGCATTTTAAATAATATTCCTAAATAATTTTGAATTAAATCACTAAACATCACATGATCATGGAGAGTTTTGCCTGTTATAATTTTGAATTATTGTATTTTTATACATATACTGCGTACTTATTTTTAAAATTTTTGAAGAAATAAATAGGGTTCACTTATATATGTACTTTATAGGGAAAATTGGAATGATTACTTAATATCAAAAAGTCATTACTTAACACCATCAGGAAAAATGAAAAAGACCGACATTAATCAATTAGAATGAGAAAATTGTAGAACCGCGTCCAAAAAGTAAGACAGTGATAAGATATTTTTCATATCTGTGATTAAAATAATTAACAAAGCAATCTTTTTTATAGACTTATTTTTATTTTTAATATTGATAATATTTTTGTATGTGCGCAAAAATACAGTAATATATAACTAGCTGATATAACCTTAAAGTTTTATAGGTGTTTTTAACTTAAAATATAAACAAAATAAATTTATTCCGTAACAAAGCATAAATATTATTCAACAAAACTGTCAAAATTTAAATATCTACTACAACGTTAATTAGCATTCTGAGTAATTCAGTGCAGTGGTCGAATAGCAAACTCAAGAGCTAAAGATTTCTAAACAAAATTAACAAGGGGGGGGGTGTTCTAATGTCACATGAGTTCTATAAAACACTAACAATATTATTATTTTAAGCCAATAAACATCACATGACCACTACACCTTATGCTTGGGTATAACTGCTGTTAAAACAGACAAAACTCACTATATGCATTGCATGATCACCATCTCTATACTAGCATATAATTGTTGTAAACAAAGGCAAAACTCTCCATACAGTAGTGCCACCCTGTGCCAAACAGAGTTTAGTGATTTAACACCAATCCTGCCTAATAGGATAGTGGTAGCTATGGTTGTTTAAGAGCCAAAGACATCAAAATGTATGGGTACTGAATTGAGTTCAGACCCATATGACTATATAAGCTATTGAGCTTAGATTGAAAACATTATTGTGTTTTCAATTTCATTATCATAGTTTTGTAGTAAAGTAAAGTTAAAAGGTGTTTGCTGGAGGGTTGTATTAGATCCTAAGATCTAGGTGCAGTGCTCTCAGATCCAAGGCTCCTCACTGATGATGGCCATAAGCCAGAAACTAGTCTGGGGATATTGGATGAGTAGGCACTAGATAGGGATTTTATGCACAAGGCTTCTGGCATCCATTGATTACTCTGTTTGGCACAGGGTGGCACTACTGTATGGAGAGTTTTGCCTTTGTTTATATGCATTGCCACACACAGCAAGCCAGAGCAATCAGTGGATACCAGAAGGCTCGTGCATAAAATCCCTACAAGCCACAAACTAGTCTGGGGATATTGGATGAGTAGGCACTAGATGGGGGATTTTATGCATGAGCCTTCTGGCATCTACTGATTGCTCTGGCTTGCTGTATGTGGCAATGCATATAGTGATTTTTGCCTGTTTTAATATTATTATTTGTTAACAAATAGGCAAAAACTTACACAAAGCTTCATATATTTGATTTACATGGCAAACTGTCTAAACGCTACTAAATATATTGATATGAGAATATTACATCTTCAAATCTGACTTTCTATTATTAGACTCAGTCATATACCAAAATTTTAATGAATTTTTTTCTAAGGGTGCTTGTTTTGAATTTTATATATTATTGGTTGTTGAAGGCATCATGTAATATCCAAGCACCCAAAAGATGGACTAAGCATAGCAGTTTCTTTTTTACTTTACTTGGTTGGTAATCAATTCGGATACCATAACTCTCCATTGTGTTTAACTGCATACAGTATACTTCACAAATAGTGATTTATATCTACGGAGTACTTCACATCAAATATAACATTCAATGGGTGTTTCTCTTAAGACTAATTTCCTATTGTTAAAAATTTTATTATTTGTCAGATTCTTTTCACAGTTTTTTGATGTTTGACTATTGGTTAATCATAGCTTAGTGTGAGTTGCAGTTACATCTGTTTCAATTTCATATTATTAAGCTATGCTTATTTACAGTTATAACTAAAACTATATGATTAATAAAATATTTTAATGCCTATTTTATGTAGTTCAATGGAACAGGAAAGTGGAAAGCACAAGCACTAAAGGTTTCTGAGTCAATTGATAGTGGGTGTTCTAATGTCACATGACTTTTCAAACTACTAATCATAAGAATATTTAAAAACTTACCCACTGCTGCAAGCATTTGCTTTGCATATTTAAGTAGATATTTAATTTGTTTTTTATAAAAGATATTTAAATCAATGTAGTTCACATATGTGATTTTCCAGTTTTTACTTATGGATCTAAGACTTGAACATTTAACGAGAGAGTAATACAGTTACTTCAGATCACTCAATCAATTATATATGTTTGGAGTAATAAAAATAGACTGAAAATGAAATACATGGATGAGAATATAAACCAGGTATCATTGATACCATTAAAAAATTAAGAGACTGAAATGAAATTGGGCTGAACATACTGCTAGAAAAGAAGACAATGAATAAATATTGAAGTTTTAAATTGAATCTGAAAAGATTGTAAAAGATACTGAGAGAACATGTACAATAGATGGATAAAATAAGGAAGTTTGCTGGTGTAGTATGGAGAAGATAGACTATGGATTGAAGAAACTGTTTAAATATGAAAGATCTTCATCATGCTGTGGATTAATAATCATTGAAAATGATACTGAAGAATAGACTGGTTCACTGTTCATGAGGTTGTGTGAGGGGGCAAGCACCACAAATAATAGGGAGTTTTTGTTTTTGACTTTGCCTCTCTACCATTGCAATAAAGTGCAGGAGTTCATATATTCAATAACCAAACATTTAACCTGTATAAGTGGATGAAATTAATCATAGAATTAAACTTGGTTGGAGTGCTTTTGGTAGAAATAACTTGATAGTAAAAGGAAATATGCGTATGTGTTTGAAAAGAAAGGTTTTATGGATCTGAGACTTGGACACTTAATAGAAGAGCAATACAGAGCTTCAGACTACTTAAATAAGTATGAAGAGATGCATGTTGGGAGTAACAAGAAGAGATCAAAAACACAATGTATGGGTAAGAGAACAAAGAGGTGTTCTGACCTCATTGAAAAAATGAAAAGATTAAAGTGGAGTTGGGCTGGACATATTGCTAGAAGAGATGATAATAGATGGACAATTGAAATATTAAACTGAATTTCAAGAGATTGTAAAAGACCCAGAAAGAGACCACATGAGATGGTTGGATGAAATAAGAAAGTATGCAGGGATGATGTGGAGAAGAGAAGCTAAAAATCGGAGATGATAGATTGAACTTGGAGAGACCTTCATCCTGCAGTAGATTGATAATGGTTGATGATGATGATGAAGTGGTACCACTACAAATGTATTCTGTTACAAATTATTTTTCATAATTCAAACCTATTTAGCTTATTATTAATGACTTCATTAATTAGGGATATCATTTTTTTCAAAAGAAAATTGCCATTGCCATGATAAAATTTGGGACAAATAAATATCTATTTTTGAAATCCTGCTCCTTGTTTTTACAGTACTAATTCTTTTTTCTTCATATGTCTAAAGCATTGACTGGGAAGTGAAGCCAGGCCAGCTGCTTGGAAGGCAGCTATGCTAACCACTAGGCTACCAACGCTTGATGTACAGTACTAATTCTTGATAATGTCATTTATTGATAATCTCAATTTCTTGATGTTTTTTTTTATGTGTCAAAGTGTCGGCTAGAAGTGAACCCTGGGACAACTGCTTGTAAGGTGGCTGTGCTAACCATTCAGCCACCAAAGCTTGACAAATTTCTTGATGTTTAGATCTGATTCTGAAGTTTTTAGAACATTCTTCAATTGTGTAAAAATCTGTTAAATTGGAGAAGCTTCCTAGTGGATAAGCAATCATTACTAAAATGTTCACGAATAATGACTTCATTTTCATGATGCACTTCTTAAAATGTAAAAAAAAAGTTCTGAGGAAGTCTGTTGAACAATCGAAAATGTAGGCTATTTACAAGTGTGAAAAATAAAGTGTAGCATTATATAAAGTATATAAAAGAAGCGATTTCATTATTCTTTAGTACTTTTTAAATATTAGAAGTTTTAGCAAAGACTTTTGAAATTTGAAACTGTAGGCTATTTTGAAAATTTGTAAAATAAATTGTTGCACTCCATAAAGCATATAAGGGGGGAGTGATTTCATTATTCATATTAATAATTATATAGTCAATGCAGAAAAAATGGTGAAAGAAAAGAACAACTAAAGTTCTCATGGGCATTGTTGTGTAGAAGTTTGCTATCCAATTCTGGACTGAGATTCTTCAGAAAACTGTTACCTCTAAGCATGCTGTAAAGAATTTTGAATCTATACACTAATTTATTTTGAAATACTATCTATTTTACTAACTTGATTCTATCAAAAAATAAACCCAAATAGTTTTGATTAAAAACAAAAAAATAATGAAAATATAAAAGAGGGGACAACTTGATTCTATCAAAAAATAAACCCAAATAGTTTTCTTTTTGGATTAAAAAATAATGAAAATATAAAAAAAACCCACAAATTCATTTTTAAAAAGTCACAATTTTTATAAAATAAAAAAAAATTTGAAACGACATTTATGTGATTTTACTAAAAAGACACTCAATCCAGGCAGACTTTTGGTGAATCATTTATGACAGCCAAAGAAAAATCGTAAGCTTTTAAAAAATATGAAAGCGCAGAGATTTGTAGTTTTTATATAGTCTAGTCAAAATTTTAGAATTAAACAAATCCGTTTCTGATTTATTTCAATCTATAAATTTGTCGGAAAAGAAAATATCCAGTCTACAATAAAAAAGTAATACAATATATATGAAACATATATATATATCTTTAAGAGTTAAAATTTATTACTATGTAAAAAGAACAAAACACAATAGAAAATATTAATTAACACAATAAAAATTAGATAAAAATTTCAAATAAAAATTTATGGCAAAAAAGAAGATAATTTAACTATTAGTCCATATGTATTCTCAGAAGCAAAATCGTCAGCAACTCTTAGTTTATGTATGGTTATTAATTTGAGAATGAAAAATCAATTTCACTATATAAAACGAAAAATGGACTAAGATGTTCAGGTGAAACACAGACTCTAAAGTGCTGTTATTATTTTAATAACTAAAATACAGGCTTATTATATACCTGTATCAATATATGTAATATATAGGGTATATGAGCACAGACTTTCACACGACCCACCATTCTCCACTCTATCTCATAACACTGATACACTTGAACACATATATGTTGAAAAGATAAATAATCACCAATATTTCATGCTAAACCAGCAATCATCAGTTGGTCCAGATTATCATCTCTACACATATATGCAATGAGTGCTCAGATATATATTAAGATGGCCAATATTCATACTTTAATGGATAGGCTTCAAGCCACTCCAACTCTTCAACTGTCCATCCAATTGAAAATCTGATGATGGAATGCTCAAAGCCCACCCTGAGGCTGAGATTCTCATCGCACCCATGTTGACCTAAAGTCAATCTGACCCCTCATGTATAGGACATAATCCATTTAATACATATACGAGGGATGGACAGACATCTCTATTTAATAACTGAAATACAGGCTTATTATATACCTGTATCAATATAGGTAATATATAGGGTATATGAGCACAGACTTTCACATGACCCACCACTCTCCACTCTATCTCATAACACTGATACACTTGAACACATATATGTTGAAAAGATAAATAATCACCAATATATGTATTTCATGCTAAACCAGCAATCATCAGTTGGTCCAGATTATATCAGTGTTATGAGAAAGAGTGGAGAATGGTGTGTCATGTGAAAGTCTGCGCTCATATACCCTATATGTTGCTACTTTAATAAATTAAAAGATAAAGTATTTCATCACAGGTAAATAACTACTGCAATTAAGTTAGCTATGTATAGAACTGTTACTTTATCTAACTTAATATATAGCCATAAGACTTGAATATCCTATTAATACAATATAAAGACAATAGAAAAGTTTCATTTAAAGATACAAAATTTTAAAAATAGAATGGCAAGATCACGAAACTGATTAATATGTTTTTCAACTTACTAAATGTGGTATTATAGCATCCATACTTGTAAAATGATACCTTCATTGGATTAGACATGTAAAACGAATGAGCAATACCAAGACTTCCCAAAAGGATATTTCATGTTGAAGTTGAGCATGGATTTTATGGGAGAGATAGACTTCATTTTATGTTAAAAATATTTTAAAAAAGTGTAATGTTAAGTATTTCCATTGGGAAGATACGGCTGAGAACTCCCCAATAGGAGAGCTACAATTCGACATGGTGTTCAGATATTCCAGAAAGAAAAGTTTTCTGTTGAAGAAATTAAAAGACAGTATAACATAATATAAATTAAACAAAAAAATGCACCAGCATGTTCTTAGTAAATGTGGATGTATTTGTCCTTCACAGACAGATTTGCATAGTCATTAAAAGACTCATTTCATGGGTATTTTTAAAATCTTTCCTTTACTTTTTGGAGTTAAAATGGCCACTCATTTATGAATGGCTGCTGCATGTATCTATAACAGCATAATTTATCATTTAGCAATGTGGAATAGCAATCTTAAATATTTTTTATTTTCACGTGTTATCATCATCAGCAACCACTTGCATCAAATACAATTAATAATATTAATAATCTTTTTACCATAATTATAGAAATCAATCTGTGACTCACAGATAAACCTACTTCTCTACTTACCTACCTACTGACTACCA
Source organism: Epiperipatus broadwayi (assembly GCA_028023455.1). Lineage (NCBI taxonomy): Eukaryota > Metazoa > Onychophora > Udeonychophora > Euonychophora > Peripatidae > Epiperipatus > Epiperipatus broadwayi. The sequence goes on along the minus strand of JAQFVV010000088.1, from coordinate 5,305,082 downwards.
ACTTACCTACATACCTACTGCCTACCTACCCACCCACCTAGCTACCTTCCTACCTACTCACCCACCTACCCACATACCTACCAACCTATCTATCATGCTGAGTCATCTATATCTTGAAATGGTATCTTTTTAATTTCTATCACAAATTTGTCTTTCTAAAAGATTTCCATAATTTTATCTTATAATAGCTCTCATTGTATTATATCTTTAACTATATTTTTCTGATAAAAGTTCTTTAATACTATACTTCTTTAATGTAATATAATCTTTATAATTATAAATAAAATCTAATAATCTTTATAATATAGACAGAACTTCCTTTTCCCACAAAAATATCTAATGTTTACTATAAAATACTTTTTAGGAAATCTGTTATTGTTTATTTGATTCACTTATCCAGTCCAATAAAGATTCAAATTTTTAATAATAGATTATATATTTTATCACAAATGCAAGCTAAAGAACATAGTGATTGGTCTTATAAACTTGCTAATGTAGTATTGAGCACTTTTAAATAAAATGTTTGTCTATATTATACCAATAGAGAGTCTGAGTCTCCACTTACATACAGCTCCACATACAGTGAATTTTGTTGTAATATCACCAAGATGGAATGCTTATCTTTTAATTTGCTAACCCTTTCAAATGCTGACATTTTCTATTGTTAAACCTGGTGGCAATTTTTATCTATGCTCAACCTTTCATTTGTCTATAATATATAATACACTAAATTTCATTAACTTGGACTAGTAGTGCAATGTTGTTTAGACATGTATAGGTTACAAGCAGTGTCTCATATCATTTTAAGAAGAGTACTTGCTATATAAATATTTAAAAAATGATTCTTTTTTTTATTATAAGCATTATTTACAATATACATTAAAATGTTAGTATAAAAAATTAAGAAAATATAGCAATAAAATTGTAAAAATGAAAAAATAAAATTATTTTTGTTTAGCTGGATTCAGTTGATTGCTTTATTATAATCAGTAATTATAATGAAATACATTTGTTTTTTATTGTTGTTGCCATTATTTACAACAAGTTTATAATATTTGCCCTAAAAAGTATAAAAAATTGGTCATTTAATAAAAAACTTACAGTTGTTTAGACTATAAATAGTATGACATAACACCAAATCAGAAAAAGGGAATGTAAAATTTTAAGCTAAATTCAAACTAATTTGGCTTTTGCTGAATAGACATACTTAGGAAGTTATTGAGAGGAATACTTATTCAATTTAAAAATAATATGAAATTAAGGTAAATTGATAGTGGTATAATATACTGCTTGTACCAATTGAAGATTAATTTTACAAACAAAAACATTCCAAAAAATATTTGAACTTCACAAATTTTGAAAAATGAATTGTAATAAGAACAAATGACATAAAACACCAGTCAACAAGATGAAGCAAAACAGTCTTCAGAAAATCAATGAATCTTTTTTTTATTTTAAAATTTTTTTAAAACATGAATCAATAAATAATAGCATCTGATAAATCTAATAAATTCTGCTTTAAAATTTTAAAATCATTTTATAATTTTTAGAATATCTAAAAGAAAATCTAACACAGTGTTGATTTTGAAGATAATGACCTTATGTGATCAACTTCACATAAGTGTGGTCTCATCTTATGCTGTAATTTTCTTTATTAACATTAGTTAAATTTATTAACTTCTATTTTTAAAAATAAACTGTATACAAATAAATCAAAGTGCATACATGTATTCTTTTTGTATTAAATAATTATTAAACAAATATTGTGTAAAATTAATAAGAAATATTTAATAAACTAACAAAAAGTTATATTTTTTTGCATTCCAAAATTTTTATTGAAGTAATCCTGCAAATGTTGTGGAAAGACATAAAGCCATCAATGCTTTGGAGATGTTATATTTCCCCCCACCCCCAAATATTAGGATAAAGAACTTTGATGTTTAGTGAACTGCTTGAAAAATACTGACTGCTTTAAATTTCTTTTTGAATTAATAAATCAATAATTCTTAGACTGCAGTTTTAACATTAAAAAAAAAACCTACATTATTATCGTTAAAATAGTAGTAGAAAAATGATATAAAAAGTGGCAAAACTACCACACCATTTCTGAAAGAGCCAAAAACTGATAATCATAAAGTTAAAAGCAGCAGTAGAAGTTTGAAATTTGTACTGCATCTTAATATTTAAGTCTTTCATCTTAAAATTTAATTACTTAAATTGCCACACATTCTCAAGTTGATAATTATCCAAGCAAAGTAGCTCAAAATTTTTCTTCTATCCCTGACTGATAAAAAACTTGACTTTTTAAAAATTAATTATTAAATCAAAGTCTTTACTTATTCCTGACAAATATTAAATACCTTCTATAGGTTGGAAAGAGCATCAACATATGATAAATCCAGAAACCAAGATATAGTTCTTATTTTTGATTTTAATTAGTTAAAATTAAAACAATTATCATCAAACTAATATCACATCTTGATGTCTTCTATATAAAACAATTTAGAAACATGAAAAAAAAAGTTAGCGATACTACATATCCTTGTTTAACAACAGTTTTCACTTCCAAAATGTTTCAGATTTTCTGCCATTATAAAAACAGTTTCTCATATTCCACCTTGTGGAAGCTATATAATAGGAATAAACATTGATAGATAACTAATTTCAAACATTGTTACAAACCTGTGTGATTAACTAAATCAAATTATCTTGACCAAATCAATAAAAGGTAATATATAAATCTTTCCTTTGCTTTTGATAATTTTTTTGCACTGAAAACAAAATACATATCTATAGTATTTTTTGATTCTCTAACCCATATTGAGTTTTTGATAATTACCTATCTATGACTGAAAGTAATCTATTCAACAAAATATATAAAAGTACTTTTGGTGTAGGTGTAGTGGATAAGTGTTAGTCCATGGTTTTTATTAGTCCAGTATAATTCAGTGCAGTGCTAAATCTGCAATGTACGGTCCTCAGATCAATTCCAATTCTGACGTTTTCAGTATTCAAGTTTTCTATGAACTTTGGTTCAGTAAAGTCATTCAATTATTTAGAGGGGATTTGAACACAGGTTTTCAAGCTTCCTTCAGATATCCACTACATCTTATGCAACCAATATACATTACCACATAAATGTAAAAAAGAAAAATAATCTCTCATATATGTATTTCATACTAAATCAGCACTCATCAGTTGGTCCAAATCATCACACACACATATATATGATCAGTGTTCAGTTTATATTAAGATAGCAAATTTTCAAACTTTAATGGACAGGTTTCAATCTTCTCCACCCTTCAATTCTTCAAACAATGGTATTATTGAAAATCTGATGATGGGATGTTCAAACTCTTGTCGATGCCAATATTGTTATCGTACTTATATTGACTTTAAGTCACTCTGACCGCTCATATATAGACCTTAATATGTTCATTTAAGTACACAGCAGAGGGATGGGCAAAATTCTTGCTGAATCTGTAATATTTGATATTGCAGTATTTTTTACTTAACTATTTATTTTTATGAATTAAAATGATGGAGGAATCCCTAGGAACAGACGACACACATATTCCTTAAGAAAATTCCAATAGTTTTGAAGTGAACGTTTCCACTCCCATATTTAATAAAGTTTTGCAGATATTTCATCAGTTATTGTAACTTTAATATCCTTGTCCAAATCTAAATAAGTAAGGAATACTGATACGTCATTAAACGTCATCACCTTAATTCTTGTATTTTTATTCAAAAGATAATTAAAATGTTTCTCCTAACTATTTGAAATATCTTTTCACCGTATAAAAGATCGATACTCATGGATTTATTAGAATTATGGCATTGATTTTTTAAATAAAAAATTTAAAGTGAGCAAGATAAGTGAATATTTGTTGTCTCTTCAGTTTTAATCCACCGCTCATTTTTAAGCTCCCTCCCCCAATGATCGAATTTCTGTCTTTAAATCTATATATTGATTATGAAACTTCATATTCATTTCATTTTTACCAAAGAGAAAATGTCATGTTTTTTGTTAACCAAATCATTAATAATAAAAACTGTTATTGTTTGCATTTGGACTCGTACATTAAGAGAATTCCATTCGTCAGTAATCATCATCATCATCAACCATTATCAATCCACTGCAGTATGAAGGTCTCTCCAAGTTCAATCCATCTTTTTCTATCTTTAGATTCTCTTTTCCACACCACCCCTGCACACTTTCTTATTTCATCCATTCATCTCATATGTGGTCTCTTTCTGGGTCTTTTACAATCTCTTGGAATCCAGTTTAAAATTTCAATTGTCCATCTATTATCATCTCTTCTAGCAATATATTCAGCCCAACTCCACTTCAGTCTTTTAATTTTTTCTTTGAGGTCAGTAACACCTGTTTGTTTTCTTACCCATACATTGCGTTTTCGATCTCTTCTTGTTACTTCCAACATGCATCTCTCCATACTTCTTTGAGTATTCGTCAGTAATACTTTATTTTATAATATCAAAAGTAAATCCTAAAAAAATGTTTATGCAAATGATATGCATATATACATTAAAACCTACCAAAACCTCCATTACTAAAGTGTAATCATCTATATACAATTATATTACTGTTTCTTGCCCAGAGAAAATACGATAAACATTAATAATCTTAGGCAACTTCTAGTATAGAGCATCTTTTTTCAAAGACAAACATATCTAGGTAAGAAGCAACAGTATAATTACAAATATTTGACAATCCTTACATATATCACATGGTTTGGAAATTATTTTTAAAAAGACTATTGTGTAATCTTTACTTTTCATTAATAACATTAAAATTTGAATTACTGATTAAAAAAAAAATTAAAGTTTTTAATCTTCTTTGGTTTATGCAGAGATGGAACAGAGGTACCAAAAATCAACCAACAGCCACCTGATAGTGATAATTGGTTGTGAGACTGTTGAAAAGTTAACACATATACTGTGAAAACATTTATCTCATTAAAGAAGATTTGTACTAAAAGCTACGATATAGCTTTTATGTCTGGATGAAAAACACACAGCTAATGCCATATAAAAAAGACATTTTCCTTCTGCAGCATGGAGCTTAAAAATATTGTCTTCCAGGAAATAAAAGTATGCGTGTCTTTAAGTTTAGGACATTATTACTGAGTGCTAGCTCATCTTATTAAACAATCATGTGATTAGTGGTGATAAATTTGAACACCAAAGCAGAAGATGTGAGACTTTCCTTTTATTCAAATGAAAATTGATGTAGAAACTTTTTAACTTTTGAATTGCCACTTTACTATTGCACTAAATTATTCAGGGCTTGAAGCATTGGTTCAACAGGACTTCTAAAAGAATTCTTTTTAATAATAACTAAAAAAGGACTGGGGTTTTATTTATTTGAATACCCATCAATGTTACTTGTATACTTAGTTTGGAGCACGAGTAAAATTTCAGAGATCAAGATCCTTATTTTCAACTCAGTTCAATCACTTTCAGTACCCAAGCTCTATTCAAACTTCTGAGCAACAAATTAATAAACTATTTGTAATATGTAGGGTATATGAGCACAGAGTTTCACACAAACCACCACTCACCGAGTGTATTTCATATCACTGATATACTTGAACACATATATGTCGAAAAGATAAATAATCGCCAATATACATATTTCATGCTAAACCAGCAATCATCAGTTGGTCCAGATTATCATCTCTATACATATATTCAATAAGTGCTCAGATATATATTAAGATAGCCAATCTTCATACTTTAATGGACAGGTTTCAATCCATTCCATACTCCACTTCTTCAACCATCCATTCAATTGAAAATCTGATGATGGAATGCTCAAAGGCCACTCTGAGGTTGAGATTCTTGTCACACCCATACTATCTGGTGAATGTTAGTGATAATGGCCCTTTACTTGTAATTACATATTGGATTATTTCCACCATCTAAAATTAATTGTTAAACACGTTTAGAAAAATTCAAACTTTATTTAAACTTTTCATATAAATTCAATTATTAGCAATGGTACAAAATTAGTATACAACACCACAGTTTGAATGCTATTATTCTTAACCCTTTTATAGGTGTCACTGCCCTAATCACTCATAGTGTGCAAATCAAACCAGGAACATTTAGATACATGAATACCAAATTTAAAATGACCCTCTAACTGACCAATCTTTAGAGCATTACCTTAAATTCATTATTTATGAATAGAAAGATTCCTGGTGTGATTCATAGGAATTAGTACTAACATCACTGATCAAGTCAGAAACACCTGAAGAAGAGATTAGAATAATATCACTAGAGATATTAAAAAGTTTAAATGAAGCTTAAATTTTTTAAAACATATTTAATAATTAATATTAGACAATGGAAATAATCCAAGTATAATTACTATTAAATACCATGATCATAGACTTCCAGACAAATACTATTTACACACACACACACACACACATATATATATATAAACATTACAAGCATAAAGATAAACTAGTCAATATAAAATCAAAACTACCCCAAATCCAAAATTAAAACAGACCAGCATAAAAATAATATAAAAACACAACCTAAGGTTTCACTGCTACAAGCAGACTTCTCAAGTGTAAAGAACTACAAAAACTATACAATATATATAATATTAAAAACTACCCACAAATCCATTCACTTCCCATCCACCCTTAATATTAAAAGAACTCTTAAATAAGTTAATTGCTTCAGAATAATAAATTTTCAATAATAAAGACTCTTTAATTCTTCTTTTGATTTCATTTCTCTCAAAGAAGACAACCTTAGCTTCATCAAACTCAATAGTGTGGCCTGTATCTTTTTCATGGACATACAAAGCAGAACTAAGATATCTATTTTTAACTCTACTTTTATGAAACTTTATTCTCTCATAAAAGTAGAGTTGATCCAGATTATCATCTCCCACATATATATATAATCAATTAGCACGAAATACGTATATTGGTGATTATTTATCTTTTCTACATGTGTGTGGTCATGTGTATCAGTTGTATGAGATAGTATGGATAGTTGAAGGGTGCTTGAAAATCTAAGTTCAAATCTCCTATACTTACAATTAAAGCTCCCAGTTTTGTGAAGAGTGACTGGTTTTCAAATATATATATCGAAGAGCATTTTCTGGATTTGCAAAAAGCAAGCACATTTAACCAGTGACTCAGTCACACATACACTCATACATATATATTATTAGTATCGGATTTTTTTTTTTAAAAGCTAACTTTTGTAAAACCAATATTTATTGTTTAATTCCACTTAAAATAACTATCAACATTTTCTCTGTATATGTCTAAAGAATTATATACTTTTAAAAATGTACACGCACGCGTTTACAAATCGGGTGGAAAAAAGATCTGAATATAAAGAATGCATTCCGAGCGCTATTTCAGACTAGTCATTATTCGGCTGATGCTAACAAACCTTTACAGCTGAATTTTGCAAAACTTTTTTCAAAGCATCACATTTTCCAGACAGTTAAGAAATGTGAAAGGTCAGTTGAAATTGTCTTCATCCAATCTAACTTTCCTGACAATGGTTCAGTGAAAGTCATCTTCAAATCAATAAGATTAGCCATCATTATATGAAACTCTGCAAATGCTACGATTAATAAAAATAGCTTACTGGGAATTGATTACGTTTCAAACTTTTATAACTTAAAATTTTAACCATAATAATTTGAAAATTAAGGATTATAAAATAATTTAAAAAACAAATATTAAACCTTTTGTTAAAAAAAAAAAAAGATAAAAGAATCTTTAAAGAACCTATTGTAAGGCAAAAGCCGATTCAGTGACCTCAATTTTTGGGGATGTAAAAGACACAATTCCCAGAATAGTCAACCAATTATCATAATTTCGCACGGACCACTCCCACACATATAACGTGCATCCGATTTTTTTAGTAAAAATTTCAGATTTTTTTTTGGGCAAAATTTGATAAAAATCTATAAAGAATATTATCCAATCTAAAAAATTCTTCATCGTTTTCATTTATATCACCGTTTTCCAACTGTTCATCTTATTTTCTTCATAAATTACACCATTTTCTATAACAATGATAATGTTCATTAGAAATTTCAGAAAGATTTTATACCGATTTCTTTTTTGACACCATCCCATAACCTCTTCAGTCAATCATATAGTTGACTAATATCTGCCTTCTTTATTTTTCCTGTTGATGTTAAATCATGACTTACGGATAGTGTAATTATTTCAATTTTCCATGTACTACATATATAAAATGCGCTTCCACTTTTATCATAGCAAAATTAAAAAAAAAACAATGCGCATTATATGCACAAAATATGTATATAAAGTAGCTTTACATTCTTATTTCATCACCTCGATTAAAAATAGCTAGACACCTATTTACTGATTAATATTAGATAGTTAATTTAGATTAACTATATTGGCTGGCTATCAAAACAGTTTCCAAGTTCATTAAAACATGAAAAAATGTTTGAGTTTTATCTGAATCAGATTTGGACTTAGATCATGGTCTATATAAACATTATAAACAAATAGTGCGTCTAACTGATTTCAGCAGGCAGTAAAAGAAGAAATTGTTCTGTGATGTCAGAATGTGGAACACATACATAGATTGCCCTTCGGTGATTTTTGTGGGGGTTGTACATTTTGGATAGTTACAATATATATATTACATGCTATTTAAAAGCTACATTTAAAGTTTAAATGTAATATTAGATGACATTACAAATGTATAAAAAGTAATATAATCTTCAATACTTTCTCTTCCTCTTTTCTTCTTTATTTTTGCTTTTTTTATATAACATATAATAACAACATTTCACTCTTCTTACACTTTAAAGCAAAATATATTTATTTATTCTTTACGGTTTCGGCTGTACATAAATATAAAAAAAGAAAAAGGAAGTAGGAAGAATGATGTGACCGAGAAAATGGTGGAGGAAAGAGAAAAAGTAGAGAATAAGGTAAGAAATAAAAAATAAAAATACATGTAAAAATATTTTATAAAAATTAAGTAAATGAAAGAAGCAGGAATAAAATATGGATAAAAAAGGAATTAAGGAATGGAATATGATAATAAAATAAAAAAAATAAGATAATATATAGAAATAAGTGAAATGAAAAATAAGGTTAAATATATGAATATAGTAATATAAGAAAGATTTTATAAATATTACATTGAATTTCTAAAATTATGGCAAAGGTAAAAGGTGAATAAATATAATAATAATTAAGAATATAAAAATAAAAAAAATAAAGGATAAAATAAAATTAAAAAGTTAAAAGTTATAGAATAATGTTTAATGAATAAAGTGAAGTTAATAATTAAGTTTATAAAATTGTAAGATTATAATATATATAAAATATGGTTGTATTGATATAATGTTTAAATTTTGTAGATCTGACAAACAGTCGAAACTGTAAAGAATAAATAAATACATTTTGCTCTAAAGTGTAGGAAGAGTCAAATGTTATTATATGTTGTATAAAAAGTAGATAACATTTACTACTTAAAAATATAATGTGGTACATGAAACTGTAATTTAGACTTTGTCAAGAAATGAAACTGAAAATAAAGATTATACTTAAAATTGTAAAGATACAAGGAAAAAATCATAATACAAATTTAATGAGAGTTTATCCAAATGAAATAGTTAAATATTGAGAGTGATTAATTTTCAATTTCCAGGATATGAGGCAAAAACTAGAAAAATCATTTCCTATTTAAAATTTAAAATTGTTTAACTTTATTTGACTATACACACAGTACTAAAAATAGAAGCTATTTTTAATTTATAAAAGTGAATGCAGGTGTAAATGAATTGTTCCATCACTTCTTGCATATGACAAATTTCTGCATAAATTACATTTCCAAGGTCATGCATGTTTCCATTAATCATATAGAACATGAACCCTTTTTTAAAAACAAATAAAAATAACACTACAAGAAATATTTACATGGTATGAAGTAAGCAGAAACTAAACTCTGGTTGACTTACACTTTTTAATTTTTCTGGGAATTGCCTACATAAGTTTGAATTTATTTAAGTCAGGTTTATATAAGCAGAGATTGTCTGCATTTTGAAAGTATTACTGAAATATCCACTACCAGTTATTTGAAAGTCTAATAAAAAATTGCTCATTATTTTAAAAGAAAATGATGCATTTTCTAAATGTATTTTTAAATTTAAATCTAAAATTACTAATAGAAAAATTGCATGAATGTAAGAGGGAGCAGAGCAAAACATAATTTGTTTTAAACAAAAACAGACTGTAAAAAGAAATAACATAAATATTAACTGTATGCTTTTATATTAAAATTTATTTATTATTCATTTTGTCTTTTCACAAAAAAGTTAAGTCTTATATTTATTTAATTCTTATATTTATTTATAGTTTTAAATATTGAAAATATATCTACAATATGGCTATGATTATGAGAAATATACTTTCTCAAAAGTGCAAAGTCTTTTTAATTTGTTAACTATCATTTATATAGCTTTATGTTATATGTGTGTTAGTACAATTTTATTATCATAATATAGCATAATATTAATTGCATACTGCTTAAAAGTATTATGTTAATATATAATGGTAAATATTGTGGCTTTATTGTTTAACATTTAATATTAGATGATGAAAATAGTCCAATATATAATCACTGCTAAAATATTACCATCACAAACCTTCACCAAACACACTGTACAATAATACGTTTATCACTTTTATTCTTTGAGTGAATGCAAATGAACAAACACACACAGCATGTTATATATAAATACACCTTTTTAATTCATTATTAATAATTACATTATCCATTTTTAAAAATTTTTGTTTATATTATAATCTTGCTTTATATATGCATATTATACCCACAAAACATCTGTATTATATATATATATATATATATATATATATATATATATATATATATATATATATATATATATATATATATATATATATTGTAACCTAGTGTTATTGACACTTGGTTTATTTGGCATTATTTCCACAGGAAAACAATGCTATCCTTTTTTAGAAAATAAAAAAATAAAATGATAATAATATTAAGTGATTAATAAAATATGCTATTTACTCACTTTAATGTGTTTTAAGCAAATAACTAATAAATTTAGTAATTCAATGTCATTTTGAAGAAGAGCATGAATAATTTAATTAAAATATTAACAATAAGAGCAATTTAATATAGTATAAAAGCACATATCATAAACAGTAATTGATTTTGGATGGGTAGAGGGGAGAGTGGATGAATGTCTTATCATAAAGCACAATAACTTCTGGTAATTTTTTTATATATAATGTTTAAAGAATTATACATCAATGATTGTTAATTTAATATATATATTTTTTTATAGTGTCAAATTACTTTGTAATCCAGGTAAATAATACGAAAACTATATGATTGTAATGGGTTTTATTCTTTCTTTTATTTATGGTATAATTAAATGATTATTTTTCTGTAAGAGGTCGCTAAAACAAGACCTCCAATTTTTTTTTTTGAAGAAAGATTGTCTGACTTTAGTTTTTCAAGGAAGGAACAGTGCTGAAACTCGGTAACTCAATTTTTTTTCATTTTTAATTGCAGAAATAAATATAAGTCAAGTAAAATTGTAATAATATCATGTGTGGCTAATCCTTTTTGGTGGGACATCCTGATCTTCTGTTGCTATCGACCTATTTAAAGCTTTTTATATGCAAAAATATACTATCTTGTGCTAAAGTTCAAAATGACCATATTAACTACAGCAATCACGGAAAATGTCATTATATTTAAATTAAGTAATATAAGTAATTTCCAGGAAATAATCAATTATTTGTTAACTTTACCTTATTTAATGATCTTTTCATGGTATAAAAGAAAAATTATAATTAAAAGACATATTATAAAAGCCAAGGAAAGTTAACTAGAAAAATTTCGCGCTCTTTCTAAAAGAAATTGTCTGCCTTTGAAAATAATGTAAGTTCCCCATGTTAAAATATGTTTTATTCACTGAAAATTATCTAGAAATAATATTAATGATAAATGATATTTACTTATGCACCTGTATATTTTTTTAAAAAAATATATATATATATAAATTTTCTCAAGGCAAATATCGGAAAATTTGTATGTGTGCATTTTACGGAGAATTCCCTATTAAAGAAAATTTACAATTCCCAGAGTAAAAAAAAAAAAAAAACTAAAAACATTAGTGACTTAATTATAACCATAATATAATATGTTATATTATACATCAATTGGAGTCATTAAAACTTCATATCCACGTAAGTCAGTTGCAGTCATTATAATAATAGTATCTTGGAAAATTCGCGCATTATTTTTTTATTCATAAGCCAGCTAGCTAAAAATGGTACGTATCATCAATAATAGAAAAGGAAAAGAATTGTGTGTTATCATTTAGAATAAAATATTCGTCTATGTTAGAATATGTATTGTTTTCTTGGATCCCAAAATTATAGCAGTTTAATTCAAGGAAGAGTTAACATCCAACGCTGCTATGTTTTTCCTTGCCTAATTTATTAAGTGCACCAGAATGGAGGCAACTTTTATATAAATGAAATAATAAAATGTGTTTCTTATTTTAAATTTGCTTCGTGAACTATGACTGGATCAAGTTCTTCATCTGGATAAATTGCCCAACGGAAAACATTTTTCTAGTGAGATAATAAGCACTTGTTAAGTAATGATTTTTTTTACTAATTTGTAAAATTATGGGTATTTTTTTTTTTATATCAACAGGTTAAAGGCTGTATAGTCAAGTAATATTTAAATGACCTTGTAATCATAAAGGTATGTTTTCATGTAATTATTCTAGGTTAAATTTATATTTGACATAGAAATTTTTTTTATAAAATGTGTTTTAACTATTATATGCAATTATGGGTATAAATTTTATATGTTAGATGCTTAAAAGAAAAACATTTAGATACTTAATAGGTAAAGTAAATAATAAAAAAAAAAATTATCAGAAGTAATTAAAAAGAATTGCTATACAAGATATTTCTTGTCTAAAGCTTGAAACGAATTTATACTGTATTAATTGAGGAACCTATTCCCAATTATTCTTTATTAACACATTCACTTTATTTAGTTCAAGATAATATGCTACCAATTACTTGTTGAATGTTCCTTTGGTAAAATGAAAATTATTATACTTTTATTCTGTGATATCCATTGATTTCAGATGTTGATCTAAGTATACCCCGTAACATAATTTTAGTATAATTAGTGTATTTGCTTGTCTTGCCCAGATAAAGCATCAGTATATGCTTAATATCAGCATAAGTAATCTTTATAATATGTTTATTTTGTGGGATGAAAATGATTTCCCCAAAAGCTTTGTTTTCCATGAGGGGAATAGTTAAATCTAGTATTCAGGCATGTTTTATAGCCCAAGTGATCGCTTCTCATAGTTAGGACGATCAAGAATTTATCTCGCATGTAGTATACTTCATTCGTTTAAATCCCAGGAGAGGATTATATTTGGTGTGTGTTCGTATTATGCCCAAGTAAGAGGCAAGAAACCACCAAAATATTTTAATGTAGTAGTTAACTCTACTGACCTTCGGTGTTATTCCATATTCCTCATGAGAAAATAGAGATAATTCCACCACGGAAGGTGTTGATTATTGTGTTTTGTTTAGAAAGTTAGGGCAAGATAACGGGTATATTGGAGGTGTTAATTCCTCAAGATCCATTTTAGTATAAATAGTGCGCTAGTACTAGGATCAATATCTGGATTGTGCGGCGGAATATTGCTAGTAATTCACATGTAGGTCAATGGAGAGAGTAAGTTTAAGAATTGCGTGATTTAGAAACGCTTATTTACCAATGGAGGATTCAAATACAATGTTTAATTCTGGTTAATGAGTAAGCAACACTAATAATGTAGATTATCCTTATGAATAAAATGTGTATCACAACTTAAGTGGTATTAAGTTAAACATAAAAATAGTAAGTGTAACGTTTGATAAATAGCCCATAAATTATAATAAGTTATCTAAATACAAACCATCGTTTAATTAAATATATTATCATAAAAATCGTTTTACGTATTGCATATAATCAGATTGTTTTTATTCCAAAACTAATATTTAGTTAATAAAGTTAAGTAGAAGCTCATATAAGATACACTAAACGGATGAGTTGATGTATCGATAATAATATGTATTTTTTTTTATTCAATTTGCATAATTGTAAAAAGATGAAGTAGTAGTTCTAATCCAGGTCTAAAAGTATAGACAAATTAATGTTAGTTACATGTTGTTTTATCCATATGGGATCGAATAAATTATATATGTTTGTTTAGTGTTTTAAGAATAAAGTATAGTCCTGTTAAACTGTAATAATAAATTATAATCTTGTTAAACTTTAATAATAAATTATAGTCTTGTTACACGTTGTTTAGAGTCATTTTTCTTGTGTGCTAAATAAAAGTGTATTTGCATAATACTTGCAATACTTTCCTTGAGTCCGAAATCATTAAACTCCTAAAACTCAATACACCAGACAGATAAATTTAAGCAGATTGGAATATTTCATTATATTTTAGTTTAATAAGAATTATTTATGGGATTGAAAACTTCAGACCAAGACATTTTATTTTATGTGTGTGTAAAAATGACTTTATTCCCAAACTACTAGCTTTGGTTGCACATTGTTCCGTAAACATTTAAGTGAAGTGTCTAAGTAATAAATCTTAGTTAAATTATTGTGTTGTCATGGATGATGGAAGGACACAAAAGCACCCTTGTCTTTTCATCATTCCGACTGAGATTCTGGATAAAAAGGGCTGTATTATTCAAAATTATGCGTTGTTATTGAATCTGGTTATCATCTCTTTAAATATTATAATAGTTGATATGGGGATGAGGATACCCGGAATTTAAATAAGGTAAATGTTTCCTATAGCCGACCAGAATGTCAGTCATATGCGACAACACAATACTGCCGAGCATTTTCTTAAATATAACAAAGAACCCTGAGATTAATGTCATTATTATAAGTGCTCTTAAATTAAGGAGTGATCAATTATGATCAATATTACAAGCGTGGCATAGCTTAAGAGAATTGTATGTACAATTGTATTATATAAAAAGTATTTTAGATCATATTGGAAAATTAATAGATATGTTGCTTTTATTTTGGTTGCCTTAACAACAACCAGAGAGACAAAGTAGTGGCTCAAGTGCGGATATAAATAATTAATTATATCAATAAAAGAAATAAAATAAATTTCTAGATATAAACTAATAGATTAATTTCTTTTTAAATTGGGTTAGAATATATATATATATATATATTTGTTTATGGAAACATGCTACACATGTGGCATTCAATTAACAATATGTATTCTATTGTAATCATACAATATGTATTCATGTGTAATCAAAGCTTATCAATAAAACATGAGTTGTTATACATGTATGCAGGGGCAGGGGGTTGGAACAAAGTATAAAAAGTACCATTATTTTTCAACATGTCTTATCATAGGATTTTCATCATCAGGGTGTTAAGAATTTCACTCATTCACCTTTTCAGAATACATTTCAGATTCATCATATTTGGTAAGCAGGTCTTAAAGATTTTTTAAATCAAAATTACCTCTGCTCTAAATATAGAATGCTACATGAGTATTAAAAAAAGAGAAACTGTGGTAAAGTAAGTAGGTGTATGTTACTAAAAAACATAAATAATGAAAGCTATTCAGAGGTCAAAAGACATTCACATACTAAAATTGTGACAGATAAAGTAGTAATTTAAAAAGTTCTTTAATTAGACTATTCTACTATCATAATAAAGTGCACAGAGCATTGGCTAATTATATCACACTGTGTTTATTTTGACATGAATGTTGATATAGAGCATTAACAATATCACATATTTTTTATATGCTTCCAAGATTTTTTCATATGGCTCCAAGAATTATTATCCTCATTGTACTTTGGAACAACTATTTTTGGTTTGAGTACCTAGTATATCCCAAATAGTATAGGGCTACAAAATCTCCACTTTCAGAGACTTTGGCTTCTGGTTTTTCCAGGGATGATAAAAATTCAAAATTTAAACTAATGCACTTGTATAATTAGAAACCACCTTTTAATCCTGTATACTATGCAAGTTAAGTGCATTAGTTCCAGTTGTCAATTCTAGACTTCAGCGATGAAAATAAAAGCTAGAAACTAGTATGAAGATGGGTATTTTATAACCTTTTTTTATATGGTGTCCATCATTAGTTCATAATGTGCCATGAAACTTCAGTTGAGAGCACTGATATGTTGCTCAATGTAATATCATTATAACATGAAGGCAAGCTTAAAGATAGACCTGATTAGTGGATTATCATAAAATAATGTGCTTTAAGCTAATCCAGTATTATCAATAGCCGGTTTACAGCACTGATTTCATGGGTCAAAATCACAAACAAATGATACAGGAATGGAAAAATCAGGCAGAATGAAAACTATAACTGTGCAATAAATTAAAAATATACATTGGAAATTTAATATAAAGTGTTATATTTCTATGTAAATACTGAAATATTAAAAATAATTATAGTGGTCCCATGATATCTGTTAAATTTTGTTCCAAGCCACCATTATGTACATTATATATAATAAGTTCACATTTTCTTGATTAAATTTGATAGCAAAAGAATACTTATTGTTTATTGAATTTCTCCACTAAACATCACATGATCACCAATCTTTATACTTACACAACAGTTACACAGAAACTAAACTCTCCATACAGTAGTGTGCAAGCCAGAATAATTAATGGATGCAAGAAGGTTTGTGCATGAAATCACTAACTAGTGCCTACTCATTCAATATCTACAGACCAGTTTCTAGCTTGTGGCATTCATCAGTGAGGAGCCTTGGATCTGAGAGAACTGCACTTAGATCTTAGGATCCAATACAACTTTCCAATTGCCATCTTTTACCTTATTATCTAATTATGTGCACAAACCTTCTTGCATCCACTGATTATTCTGGCTTGCACTGAGTGGTATTACTGTATGAAGAGTTTAGCCTCTGTCTTTATTGAATTTCAAGTAGACACTTCTTTTCCATACACACACATATATATATACATACTCTTTATATATATATATTGTAACGTTTATTTATATACGTTACAAATATATTGGCATTTGGTAAAAGCTAAAAAAGTAAATTTAGATTTTTTTTTGATTAGTATAATTTTTGTTAAAACGTGCAATGAAGGTTAAAATTGTCATTCTTATTTTTTTTATCTAATTGGAAAGAATAAATGACATACAGATTACTAATCCAGATAAATTAAAAGAATTCCAAAAGTATAAGCTAAAAGAAAAATATTTTAGCTAATTAAAGATGGAAGAATAATGCTAAAAAAAAAGAGAACTTTGTAACTTAAATTTAAGAGAGAGTGTATAAGATTATTATCTTATATGCTGATAAAAAGACAAAAGAGTGTGCAGAAGTTCCAAAAATGGAGTGCGATATAAAAAGGAGATGACAACTTCAATCTGGGTCTTCTCTTTAACTTCTAGTTACGTCTCTGAAAGTTGGAGGTTTCCACGGGCATAACCTGTGGCAAGAAATATACTTCTACACAGGTATGCCCTTTGCTGTACCAAGCCGTCACGCAAGCATGGAAATGGGACTTGTGAAGACCGCTTTTTGCAATAAAAGGGTCACTACAACCGTGCCTTTTCTCCAGCTATAGAACGGAACAATAATGGAAGATGCCGGCAGGAGAGACCAATGGAAATTCTCATGATCTGGGATCCCATAAACCTACATGAACTTACCGGTAAGTTAAGAATAAATTTTCCTGATAGTGACTTAAAAGTTTGCAAACAATTATTTATCTAAGCTTAGACTACCATCCTGATATAGACTTTTCTTATTCAAGGGACTTTCTAATAAAGAATTTTATACAAGATCTTGGGACATTATTAAATTGCTTTAATTGCTTAATCTGTTTTCATTAATCGATTCATTATCTGGATTGGTGTGTGTGTACTTTCCTGTTTAGTTAATTCGTAATTTAACTTATAAATATGTTTAGTTTGTTAGAATAAAAGAGATTTTACTTTTATCAACCTTTTCATTGTGCGTTATTAATAATAGTTTTTTTTTTTTTAGTATTAAATTTATTATTAGTTTAGTGGGATTTAAAATGGAATTTACCTTGCCAATGTATTTAAACAAGCCCAGAAATAATAATCAAAAAGGAGAAAATAGTTCTCGTTACGGTATGATGCAATACCGATTAGTTTAAAAGCACTTTTTTTCTGTTTAGTTTACGAGTTACAATATGTTTGACGCCGACTCAGTGGATCTAACGACTCTGGCGCCCTCATGTAGAAATTAAAAACTGAGTCAGCTCACAATTGTACTTAGCAACAATTAATAGGCCGAGTTGATCAGGAAATATAGCTATGTTTTTAGAATAGAAATATAACTTTCTTCTTTTTTGACATAGCTTGATCAACTCACGCGCAGTTTATATTAGCGTGTAGAGGCCTAGCAAAACGAAAAACGTTACAATATATATATATATTGCACGTATATATAAATTAAGATTGTACTATAAACATTGTTTTAAATGTAGTTATTAATAACAAACTGAGGGACACATTTTTATATATTTTACTGAGACTCAATTACATTTATTCAAAAAAAAAAACAACAACTTATGGTAATACATTTTTACTTTTTAAATAAAATAAATAGCAAAATGTCTGAGTTTCATTGCAATTAAGTACACTCTGGGTAATATCGTTTTTTTACAATAACCTTTTTTAAAATACCATCTATGTTCTTTATTACTTTTTACAATGTTTTTTTTACAACCCACTATTGACGATTTTGATTGCCCCAGCAATCTTCTTCAGAACTTCTACTTATATTTCCAAATCTTAACTACAGATTTGGCAATGCAATAAGAAAGAAACAGTTTTTACCCCCCCCCCATCAAATTGTAATTATAGCCTTGTTTAAGCAGAGTACACTCTTTCAAGCTGATTGATATTTTTAAGTCCATATCAATTTTACAGATATTCTTAAATTTCATAAAACTTTCAAGACTATACTTAGAAAACATTTTATTATGCAAAATATTGTAAATCAAATTCAGAAATGATAATAAAATAATAAAATGTATATGCTTTCAACATAAATCTTTTTTTTATTAATAAACATGATCCTGCATGGTAATCTAAGAAGAAAAAAAGCCTGTAGGCATCTTGCAAAATTTATTAAATTTACCAAATTTTAATGATTTTTTTTTAAAAAAAACTTGATTGCATTTGGCACTTTAAAATAAAAAAAGACTGCTGATACATAATAAAATTTATTAAATTTACACATTTTAACATTTGTTAGATTATTTACATTTTAAAAAAAAATCTGTTTGCATATTTTTGGATAGTATATAATTGAAGTAATTTATATTGATACTATGAAATTTACAGTTTCACTGTCTTAGAATAATGAAGTTCTTGAGTGCTTGTGGTGATGTTTATCCACAAATAAAAATTTCCTCAATCAGTACTGATATTATTATCTAAACATTTTAATAAGATGTTTTTAAAGCTTATATCTCCAGTAGTAGAATTTAAAATAAATTTAAATAATAAAAGTAGTTAGATATGCTACAATTAATACATTTGATAATTTGCCAAAGGTTTGTCTGCTAAGGAACTAAAGGTGACAAACTTTGTACTTTTTTTTCATATCATTAAAACTTAAATTATTAATTGAACAATATGAAGAAAAAAAGATTAGTACAACATACTCTCTTATCTAAAATATTGTTACATTTTTATTTACCATTGTCAAACTCACTCCATTCCATTATTAACCAGTTTCCAGACTGCCTCAAGTTAATTTGTACATGGCTTAACTTACTCTAATTTGGGCAGTTTTTATGTTATCATAGTATATTTAGGCTCATTTTAAAGCTTAAAAAGTACCATAAGATGCTGCCCTCTCTTGAATTATTTTACAAGTAAAAAAATCAATAATATAAGCAGTCAAAGCTATAACAAAGAGAGAAGGCAGACCTTCCTAGATACTGATTGGTTGGTTCTCGTCACAAACAATGGAAGAGTGCCTGTCAATAACTTTCACCACTCCAACTTCTTTGTTTTGATTTTGAAAATGAAATAAATGTTTTAGAGCATTTTTTAAGTATATTTTTTACATATTATAACAGATTTTTATAAAATATGCTAAAAATATAATTATTTTACAAAAATAGTAATATTTTAGTAAAAAATAAAAAGATTTTACTAAAAAATTCTTTACTTTTACACTAATGTAAATTGAGAAGGAAATCAATGATGTCTGCAACACTTTGTAATTTATTACAAACTTCTTTTTAGGTCTTCCACTATCGAATATTTTTATAATTATAAATAGAAATTTAATTTTGAAAAAACTTTCATTCACTTTCATAATCTGACAAATTATTAATATACTTTTTACAAACAAAACTAAAATTAATATAATATTAAAAGATGAATATATTTTTACTGCTGATTCTGTAATTGACCAATCAAAAGTTTAGAGTTTTAACTCACTTGGCCAAACAGAATTTGTGTAGCATAATGGTTAATAGGTTTGCCATTAATATCCATACAGATCTTCTTTCAAAGATAGCTATTGTAATAAATAAATAAATTTTCCTTTTCAAAAATTGCAAAAAAAAATAATTAAAATACAGTTCAGTAATTAAAGCATTATCATTTCTTCCACCACGATGTAGTTAGTTATCTCTCAAGCAATGATAGTAGACTTTGTAAAGTTTGTGGGGAGGGGGAATGATGGTTTTTCCAGTGCTGGCATACATGGGGAATTAATTATACTATAATATAATATTTGCAATAACATATGTTAATGCAAAATTGCTATAAATTACAGTAATTTATTAAGAAAATAAATGAATTACATTAACCCATATGATTATTATTATTTCACAAATAACAGGGTGAGCCTGGTAACATTATATTTCTGTGTTTTTGCATAGCAACAATGTCATCAAGTGGCTGACACTGACTAATAGAACAATACCCCATTTTCTAAACTAGAGATTATCTCTAGCACAGATAGAAACTTTAAACTTCAGTTAAAGATTAATATATCTGATTCTTTTAACTTTAAATATACACACACTGCAAACAGTATAAAAATTTATAAAATTACTAAATAGAGTGACCCATCTAGAAATATATGTAAACAACCATAAAAGATATAAATATCAATCACTGCATAAAAAATCAATTACAGAAATATAATAATTTTCATCTTATATTAATAATAATAAATCATAAATTGATCAACTTGAGTGGCTTAATCAATATAATTGGAATTTATCATTTCCAAGTTTGTTTATATATATTTCCAGATCCATTAATCTATTGAATTATATATTTAAATGCATGGTTTGTTAATCAAGTTTTAATTAATGATGTTATACGACTCTGTTTTGTTAATGTTTAGTCATATAGGCTGATTTATGGAAGAATCGCATCGATTATTCATGATTTTACCATTACTGTATGAATGATTGGCAGTGCTTTAAGCAGCTCTTCAAAAAAAATTGTTCCTAAAATGCATACATCCTTCAGAATGATTGGTGGTTTTTTTTTATATAGTCTGGTGATCGAATATTAGATGTTTCATGCAATGTGATTGGAATTACCTTCTTTGCAAACTCGTTTAAAATAATTGCTTGTAAAAATTTTAAAAAATTGTACATTTTTTCAATATTTATAAAAATCTTCCTTTTTTTTTTTACTGCTTAATAATAAAACTGTGTTATTTCCTTTTCATCTATGTAATTTTATACGTTGTTAAATTAATCTCGTTCAGAGATATTTCAATGCTTAAAAATTCTTCCTAAGTGATAACCAGAAGTATATGTACACATAGAACGAGATAAAAAATATAAAGGAATTTATTTAAAATCAATAAATGTTGAAATATCAAGATAACATTGCTTTTTTTAAATAATAATTTCTCGTCATTCTTTTCTTAGCAGCTAGTTAAATATTAAACTAATTACATATTTTATTACTATATTTTAAAAAATTATATTTTTAACAATAATATTTTTTAATAATCATATTTTAAGTAATTACATTTACTAATTATAATAAAAAGAAATATTTTTTAACGTTTATTATAGCAATTATAAGTGAAATATGTAAAAAATATTCATAAGCATTTAATTATAATGCAAAGACATTCCAAGCTTTATTATAATAACATCTCAAATATTTAAAATGATTTATAATACAATTTGTTAAAAATTTCATTATTTTAAAAAATTATATAAACACTTAATGGGACCGTTTTTTGTTTTATATCGCAGTCATTTACCATTAGTAATTTGGAAATAAATCGTCTAACTGCATATGTTAATTTTTATTTGTTGTTTTAATTAACTGTATAATAAATCTTTTTAATTAAGTTATTTTTTTTATTATTATTTCCCCCAAATTCATCAGCATACAAATGAAAATTAAGGAAAAAATTATACGCACCCTTTCAATTGCGCGATATAGCTAAGTTAGATATATATAAAACTTTTTACATTTATTTCCATAAATAAAAAGAATCTAATTTATTGCTCAAGCATTCGTCAGAAGTGAAAGAACCGGAATCGATCAGAGAACTTTACAGTCCACAAATTGGCATTCTACGATTCACAAACATAAAATATTAGCTGTAGCAAGCTCTCCAGACAGTAGTGCCACCCAGTGCAAGCCTCAGTAATCAGTGGATGTAAGAAGGTTTGTGCATAAAATCCCATCTAGTGCCTATTCATCCACTATCTCCAAACTAGTTTCTAGTTTGTGGCTGTTATCAGTGAGGAGCTTTGGATCTGAGAGCATTATACCTAGATCTAAGAATTTAATACAACCCTCCAGCAGTCACCTTTTACCTATTTAGTTAACTAAATCCTTAGATCTAGATGAAGTGCTCTCAGATCCAAAACTCTAAAAACCACAAGCTAGAAACTAATTTAGGAGATATTGAATGAGTAGGCACTAGACAGAGATTTTATGCCCAAATCTTCCTGCATCCATTGATTAGTGAGGTTTGAATTGGGTCTGGAAAGTTTATTACTGCTAATAACAGTTCAGGTAAGCATAGGGAATGGTGATTATATGATGTTTTTTTTGGTGTTAAACATAAAATATCTTTTAATATTAAAAAAGATAAATAATAAAACAATTTAACAAAATTAGCATCAGCTAATATTGACATCAACTTAACAACTAACCTTTTACAAGAGCTACTTATATGCTAATTGTTTGAAAGTAATACTACATTTAATTTACAAACACAATAAGTATTTGAATACAAGTATAATGTATATACTGAAGTTGTAATTAGAGGGGATTTTAATACAGACTTTCAAGCCTTTAGCTATCCACTTCATCTTACATAACCAATACACAATATTGGCATCAACATGGGCTTAGAGCAATCCATCATCAGTTTTTCAATAATATGGATGGCTGAAGAGTTGGAGAGTGGAAAAGATCAAAGCCTGTCCATTAAAGTTTGAAGATTTGCTATCTTAATATAAAGTGATCACTGATTATATGTATGTGTGGGAGATGATGATCTAGACCAACTGATGAGTGCTGGTTCAGCATGAAATATGCATACTGAAGATCATTTATTTTTTCACATGTGAGTGGTCATGTGCATCAGTTATATAAGATGAAGTGGATAGCTGAAGATAGTTTAAAAGTCTGTGTTCAAATCACTTATAAACACAGTAAATATAAATATTTATAAATAAATTATCAAGGGTCATACTTTCTGCTATGATCCTAATTATGCAATTCCATTGTATAATGATAAGTTAATTACTCAGATCATGGCACTGAGTATCCTAATTGCAAGTTGACACAGTATTTACACTTAATTATGAGTTTTGTGTTTATTTATAATACTTAGTTAAAAATCAAACCTGTAATCTTTACTTGAAATGTGTCTATCTACCACTAAGGTAAACTGTACAGACCATCAAACCTGTTACAAAGTACACAACAAAATTTCTACATGAATAAAATTTGATTCTATTAATATTATAATTATTTTTTAAGCACATCCTGTACTAAAATTCAGTCACTATCATCATCATTAGTTATTTGACAGTCTGCATTTGGGTTTAAAGTAATCAGAATTTACAGGTTACCATTGTTTAAAAAATGGTCATGTTATTTAAATATCCTATAAATTGTGTACTAGTCAAGCATTGTTAGCCGAGAGGTCATCGCAGCTGCCTTGCAAGTAGTTGGTTGCAGACGGTTGTGGGTTTGCCTCCTGGCCGATGGTATGACATATGAAAAAATTGTGTACTATTTAATCTTCATCTGGTCATTACTAATGAGTACAATTTCACAATTCCATGTTTAAAAACATTGATTTTTAATTTGTTTTATTACCTATAATTTATAAATAAAACATTTTATTACTAATAAGACATCACATGATTCCTTCTTACATCATGATGTTCAGCAGCAAATTTTTTTTCTCAACCACATTTTGCCACCTAGTATAACTTTCAGTAATTAATAGATGTCAGATGTTTTATCAAATCCTTATCCAATGCGATTCTATCCAATATCTCCAGATTAATTTATAACTTGTGATTTTCATCAGTGAAGTGATTTTGGATCTAGGAGCAGTGCATCTAGATCGTCTGGATCTAATGAATCTTTTCTTTAGTAGTCATATTTTACTTCTTTGTTTTATTATTAAGGTAGTAGCTAAAGGGAAAAATATGTTAATGTTGCCAAGCCAATTATAAAGATCTAAAACCATTTAAATATCTATATTGAAGTGGATTCTTCATAGGTAGTAATATCAAGTTGTCAAAGTTATGAAGAGAAAAGAGTAGAGGGGAATACAAAATTAGTCAGATGAAGAATGAGATCAATGCATATTTTTTGGGGTCATAAATATAGTTTTAATTAAACTTAATAATTAAAGCTCCATTTCTTAGCTTAGTACACATTTACACACAGGCTCATTAAATTATTTGTATGTATATGTGTTTATTAAAATTTCTAACAGTGCTCTAAGTAATATATATAAAAATAAGGTCAATATTCTAAATTTTTGTTTTCTTGTGATTAAATCTGTGTTGTTTTTTTTTGTTTTGGTTTTGTTAAACAGATTTAATTGGAATTCATTAAGACAGATTCAAAGTTATAGTTTTAATTGAATAATTACAAGTAGATATATTTTTTGAAAAGCAATGTATTTATTTTAACTTCAAGATCAAAGCCTTAATGAAAGATGTTTTTAAAAAACACATTAAAAGTAGCTGGAGTCAAGATTAAAGTTTTTTTTATTATATTCTTTTATTTAAGTTGCAATCTCTGCATATTTATGTGTTTGTAAACACTTTTATTTAAGTTAGAGTAAAATTTTAAAACTAAAATTTAATATATTTATATACAATAGAATTTGATGAAATTTGATATATTTGATATAAAGCACTGGCAATGCAGCATGACACCAATATTTTAGGTAACTTACTTAGTTCTTTAAATCCAGATCAATGGTTGGGTGAAATTTGAACTATTTTGATATTAAATTTAAAATAAGTTGTTAAAAAATTTAAAATGTTTCCAGTGAAAAGATAGTATATATATATTAAGTGATTTGCTTCAATAAAATGCTTTC
Source organism: Epiperipatus broadwayi (assembly GCA_028023455.1). Taxonomy (NCBI): domain Eukaryota; kingdom Metazoa; phylum Onychophora; class Udeonychophora; order Euonychophora; family Peripatidae; genus Epiperipatus; species Epiperipatus broadwayi. The sequence goes on along the minus strand of JAQFVV010000088.1, from coordinate 5,279,340 downwards.
ATTGAAGTTAAAATAAAATTTTAAAATCAAAGTTTAATATATTAATATTCCAAATAATTTATCAAAATTTGGTACATTTTTTATAAATCAATGCAATGATACTAAAATATTTTAAGTAGCTTACATAATTTCTTAAATATGAAATAGTGGGCAAGTGAACAAAACTATATTATTACCAAGGTTGATTTAATACTTCTGATTTTACTTTCAATCTTAAAAAACTTTGATTACAATCTTAATACTAAAAACTGAATAATAATAAATGTAAAAATATTTATAATGAACACTCTTTCTTTTTTTTTCATGTGTCAAAGCATCCACCAGGAAGTAAACCCACGACAACTGCTTGTAAGGCTGCTGTGCTGACCACTCGGCCACCAACGCAAACTAAGAGAATTATTCTTTTTCCCCCTACAATTGGAGTTTGGTAAGGTTCAGAAATTAAGTAAGTTAATTCCTACTTTTTATAATAAGGGATTGACTTAATTAATTTCTAGACCCCCCCCCCACCACGCTTTTATTTCAAGTTAAATATAAAAGCCCAAATTGTGGTCGAAAAAACAATTATTTTCTTGGTTTTTAGTTTCCATAGTAAATAAAAGCATTTATTATAAATATTTTTTATATCTATTATTAATTAATTGATTTTGATAACTGTTTTTGAAAAACAGTGTAATTATGTTAAATTATTTGATGTGTGATCTTGTAACTTGTAATCAAATTTCATACAAAGTGAGAAAATAGATCAAAAATGATTTTTTGTTTTATTCACTTTGCTGCTAGTTCTTGGAGTTAGTCAGATTGCATTATTTTTTTTCTCATGTGTCATAGCATCAGCCAGAAAGCAAACCCCTAACCCAGGACAACTGCTTGTAAAGCAGCTGTTGCTAACCTTTCGACCACCAATGATTGACTAGATTGCGTTATTTTTACTTGATTGATTTCTCAGTAAAACAAAGGTAATTTGGAAAAAAAAGCATTATGAAACAAACACCAGAAAAATTTCAATGCCAGCAAAGGAAAAATAAATAAAAACCCATAGGACCTCTCTTTTTTAGACTGTCTGGCTCAGCTAAAGTGGTGTCCAACATATTATATTTCATGTTCGCCTAATATGAATCACACACAAACTAAGATGATTAGTCAAACATGAAAATTTATCTATCTACAGCATTTATTGAAAATATATTACCTTGCTCAAGAATAATAAAATTTGTCAAGAATATGCTAAATGCAAGTTGAATTCGGAGATGATTCACTGAATATATAAAGAGGGCTTGGAAACCCAGCTATGAATCCAAACTATAAATTATTTATATATATTACACAGACATGTATTTATGAAACTTTAGTAAAAGAAGATAATAATTTATTGAAATAAGTAACAACAGACTACAGATAAATTCATTTAACTTCACTCTTAGAGGAAAAAAAAATTCTTTTTATATAACTTTATAAAAATTTACCTGAGTAAATATATATATTACCTTGCACAAGAATAATAAAATTGTCACCAATACTTTACATAAAAATTTAGAGATAATTCATAAGAGTATTCACAGATCACCTGAACATCAACAATAAGCTAATTTTGAACAATAATTATATTTTCTACATATGTGTGTGAGGACATCCAGATGTTGTTGTCTATAAGATTATTTGTTTGGCTAGTGCAAAAATAAAGATCATCTTTAGAATCCACTCATTTTATCTTATAGATTTTATAACATTATTACTATTTTGTTCATGTCCAGTATCAGATGCCTAAAAGCATTGATAATGATTAGCACTGATATAATTATTCCACTATTTTGATGTGGAATTATCTTTTATAGTTATTTTTAACTCTTACGTATACGCCAATACTTGCAATACTGCTTTGACACTTTTTTACAGTAACATTCATTATTCAATTGATAGCAAATTAGACGCAGACGAAACATAGATACAATAGTTCTACGAATTACACATGAATGAACCTGGATAAGACATTTAACACATGCAATATATATTCAAACAGTCAGATTTATCTACCAAGCGGTTTCACATATTTTACCCCTACACCTATCCATATGCCACATTTAAACCCTCTCAGAGTACCCATTTAAACAACCTTAAATTATTATATATGCAAAATCATGTATATATATATATATATGCATGTGGTAAGTCTGTAATTTAATATTATACATATATATTACAGATATGTATCCATTTTATAAGTATTTCTAGTTTAAGAAATATTTTAGTTTAAATTATTTAGCCAATTTTATTATGTTATTGAAATCGCATATGTATATAAGCCATTTCCATTGTTATTCTGCATGCATGGTAATAAAATTAGTTTTCTACTAATTATCAAAGTAATTTTTCCAAGGTAACTTTTAATTTTTGTAAACAACTTTTAAAGTAGGTCACGCAATAGTCCTAAAATAGCGTGAACTTGATTTTATAAATCTAAAATGTAAAATTGAGCTCTTAATTTTACATATTTCTAAGTGCAAGCTATATATAAGTCATGTGACATCTGACTTGTTATTATTACTAAATCTAAAATGTTAATAACAAAATTCACAGAATTTTATAGCATTGTCACAATAAACAGGAGGAAACAAGCAGAAAAACAAAATCTATATTAGTTGTTCATAATTAAAAACGTTTTTCTAAAATAAATAAATGGGTTTTTCTACTAGTTGTGGCTATTAAATATATTTTTCTAAAATAAATAAATGCCGACAAGCTTGTAAAAAAAAGAGGTGGCCAGAGTTAGAAAGATATAAATACTTAAAAGTTTTGTTGCCAAGAATTGATCATATATATATAATAAGTGAATTGTAAACAGAACCCACATTTGTTTCACCTTTAAAATGACTGAGTAGAGCAGGAAATCTTCACCACCTCTGTCCTTGTGGTGAATGGAGAACTTCGGTCCGATAAAATATAATGTCATACCCCAGCAAAGCAGCCATGGAAAAACCTCCATTAACTTTAAATCATCGCTAAAAGGGTCAACTTATTATCATCTCAAGTGCCCAGAACTATCTGCAATGAAGACCATAGAATGGTAAATTGATAAATTTTCATTCAGAGCTCTGTTTATAAACTGTGACTTTCCATTATTTCTTTTAAAAGCTAGCTATTTATTAAATCTGCCTTTCCCAAACACCTTTCCTAAAATCTGCAAAGAAAACTGTTAAATGCTAATGTTTAAATCTTGTCTGATTGATATTGAATTCTCTGTTAAAATGTAAAACTCTAATAATCTATTTTAAACTAAATGTATAATTTTCTGTGGTCTTTTATGCCTATTTCTAATCTATTCAATTTATTCTATAATTTTATCATTTTAATATTATATGTATTTAATATTATCAAATAACTCGAAACCCCTAGTATTTATTTATAAGTATAATTTTAGCTTATTGATCTGCGAAGGTAATTTCAAATCTTCGCTATAATAAATATATTAAATATTTGAATTATTATTTTTCTCACTCCTGCTTCGAGATCATGTTGTTATTATTTTACTGATTAATTTTGGGTATTAATATTACAATAATCAGTCATTCTCTAGTTAAAATTGTAGTTTGCTTAACTCTAGTTATAAATTATAACTATTTAGATATGTAACTCGCATATAATAGGAACTAGCCACAGAGATATTCTCAAAGCATATTTTATTGTTCTACTTATAATTACCACACAAATATGCTTTGTCCTCCTTAGATTTATATATGTTGAGATGCAGGTGATAATATTAAAATAGGTTACTAATTAATTTAGTCCCTAAATAGTATATTTGAAATACTAAATTTGAGAACTGAGTTCTATAGATATGCAAATAGATGTTATCTATTTTTAAGGCACGATAATATAATTTTACGTATTTGCGTTATATATGTATAAGTTGCGGATGTGTTCTTACAAAGTACGCAATGTACAATTATCTGCTTGCTGCATGATTCTTGATGAGTTGCTGGCGGAGGTCACACTTATCCACTTAGATCGAGTAAAACACACACTTTTTGAACTAGGGCACAAGGACCTAGATTATTTATAATTAATGCTTATCTGACTCCCTGAACTCGTAGCAAGATGAGCGGTTGTAGGGCAACCAAGCCTTTGGAGGCTGAAGCCCATGAATAATGACCCATTCACACCTTCTAGCTTTATTAATATTTTAATATGTGCCATAGAGTATATAGGTAAACCGATCATAAACCAGTTTTCTCTCCCTTTATATTAAATGCTTATCTAGCACCAGTGTATACCCTAATCTAGGTTAACACCCTAACCTGCGTATCTTTGAGCTTGACTATATGCTCGACTTAACAAGATATATAGATAGACGCCATAGGAGCGCTAGTAAGTTATTTATATAACTTTGGCTATAAAGTCCCATATAATTTAGTAGACTACAAAAGAGCTAGAAATTTGGCATATTAATATAAGCATAAACTTCAATACCGCACTAGACTTTATTGAACACGTATAATAAGATATTAACATTAATCTCATTAGTTATGCAACGCCTGCATGCGTAATATCTCACGTTCTCATCACATAGTTTTGTATGTTTTGATTTACTAATTTGTTATTGTTTTATTAAATTAATAATATTTAAAATTATAACTCGTTTTCATAATTTTGTTGTCCGTGAGTTCATTTTTATCTAACTCTAGATTTAATTGCACATACATCATTATATCTATATGTAGGTCCTTCTATCAGGTTCCATAATTAATCACTTAGTCATATGTGAGTATATCTGACCAAATCAGTGCTAAATTAGCTAATTTATGAGTCTTATTGTTCTACCCTGGGTGACTGCCGGACCGAGGTTAAATTGAATGTCTGTGTAAGTTGAGAAATGTCATCCATAGAGTATTAGATCGTTGAGTGGAGGTGAAAGGATTGAATGTTGGCCGTATTCTGGATCCCAGCATCCGGATTCGATCAGCTTTAGTGCATTTTGCCTGTGTTCTAGATTTTGTTACGTGGAGGGACAATTCTTACCGTTACAACATATATATATATGTGTTTTATAATAAGAGATAATTTTTATCACAATTTTGACACTTCATGTAAAAAAATGTATTTGACTCGAATTAAGAATTGAAAATGCCCTTACTCCACATGAATGGATGAAATAAGAAAGTGCGCAGGGGTAATGTGGAGAAGAGAAGCTAAAAATCGGAGAAGATGGATTTAACTAGGAGAGACCTTCATCCTGCTGTGGATTGGTAATGGTTGATGATGATGACGATGAATATAGTATATGTTAATAAATAAAACACAAACATTTGAAGATTATTATTGAGGTAAAATATAGATAAAAACAAAATATGAAATTTATATAAATGAAAGCAGAGTAATTGGTATGTGAATATATGTAGAAATTAACTGCTCCTTTTTTTTTTTTGCAATATATATGCCCTTCAGATGTATCGAATGTTTAATTTAATTGAATTAATCTCTAGAGAGATGTGAAAAGTTTTCTTAATACTTATTACTTTATCTGAAGATGATAGCGAAAAAGAAAAATGAATTAAAAGATTTTTTTTTTTATCTCAATCCTCAAGAGCAAAGACATTACCAATAAAATTTAAACTTTAAAAAAAAGTTTTTCTAATGCTTCAAGTAAACTATTTTCTATTTAACGGTCATTTGATTTTAAATAAGTACTTTTTTTGCTATACATGCATATATAATTAATAAAAGCAATTGTACTTCAATATATGAAAGCAATGAAAGAGATAAGCTTTCCTAAGTGATGTTTATCGCCTTCTTTATCAAATTACCTTGCACATATAGTTGGACTATCTTCACGAAAAGATATAAATAATTCTTAGAAAAGTTTACGATCTTCAGTGTTTATGTACTGACCTCATGGAAAAAATTAAAAGACTAAAATGGAGTTGGGCTTGACATATTACTAAAAGAAATGATAATAGATGGACAATTGAAATCTTAAACCGGATTCCAAGAGATTGTAAAAGACCCAGAAAGAGACCACATGTGAGATGGATGGATGAAATAAGAAAGTGTGCGGGGGTGACGTGGAGAAGAGAAGCTAAAGATCGGAGAAGATAGTTTGAACTTGGAGAGACCTTCATCTTGCAGTGAATTGATAATGGTTGATGATGATGATGATGATATAAGTTAATAATCCCCCCTCCCCAAAATAATTTCAGTTTTTGCAGCTAGATAGTGATACTTATTTAATTCTTTTCGAGAGATTTCTGCCGCAAGCATCTAGTTTTATCTTAAATTTAAGTCGTAATATATATTCAACATCCACAATCATAATAGAAGTTTATTTTTATAGTGAATAAAATAAAACCATTCAGCCTTTCTTGCAGTCAGTCATGTTTATGGAAAAGCAAAGTTTTAACACAGAGTTCCAACTGTAAGATAAGTGAAAGTGAAGAAAAAGGAAACTTTCGGGGTATGTTGCAAATGAATTAATTGCTCTCAAAAATAATATCACTAATTCTTTTTAAATCAATTATTTTATTTTAAATCAATTATTTTATTTTAGTTTACTAAGCATAGTTTTACATATTTTATTTTTAATAAACAAAATCTATTTTGAAAGACATGGATAATTAAAAAAAGAAATAAATTATAATCGAATGCTACGCTAATAAAAATAACTTGGAAATAAAATTTCAAATTTGTTAAAGATATTCAATGTTGTAATACGAACTTAATTTTAAACTTTGTGTGTTTGGTTAATATTCTGTAATAATATTAGCGCTATAAACGCATAAACACAAAGCTAATATTTAATATCTTATTAAATCATAGGCTGAGCGCTTTCGAGAGTCACGGCTCTCATAATCATAGCTTTTTGTGAAGTAACTGATGGTCTAATGTTATGCAATCTATTCCAAGTTCAAATAGTCCATTTCCTGGATATAGAATAACACGTTTCCTTTCTATTAATGGCGTTGCTGTCTATTGCGATAAAGCAGGCCTCTTTTATCTTTATGCGTTCATAGCGCTAGTATTACTACAGACTATTAAAGATATTCAGTAAATATGATTTATAAATTTATGCAAATGATTGAACAACTAATTTATTTAATCAATACGTACAGTTCCAAAACTATCAAAATGATTACAAAATAAATTGTATATCATATTAGTTAAAATGACATGGAAGCAATACTTTGAAATACTCTCATCTCACATCTAAATCTTCATCAGTAAATTAGCAATTAAATTAGGACTCCCTATGCAGTAGTTTTAATTATTATAGGTTTATGAATGGCTAAGTTTCTTTACATAGTTTTAATGAGTTTATAAGTGGAAAAAAATGTTTTAAATGCAATTTAAAATTATAAAAATTAAACATGTGTTATTGATAAAATAATTTCCGATAAATAATGGCATTTATTGATTACTAAAAATTACACTAAGTGGTATAAATGTGGTGAGACAAAACGTAATAGATTATTCATATAAATAATAATTTATAAGTAAATTATTTATTTAAACCAATAAATGAAGACGTGTTTGCATATAAAGCTTAAAAAAAGTTATTAGATGAAGATTGTAATAAAGTACAAAAATTACACAAAAATAGTTTGATTTAAATTTCTGGTAGTATAAAATACTTTGGAAAAAAAAAGCATGTCCTCAATAAAACATTAATTGAATCAAAGACCTTAATTAAATGTAGAAGTGATTGATGTATCAGAAATGCAGTAATAATATAAATATAGGAAATTTGTACAATATAAATAAGCCATTATCTAGTTAAGAAAAAAATGAGATAAAGATACTTACCATGCAATAATGGAGAGTGAAGCCATAAATTCTGTGATTAAGATGAAGAGAACTACTGAATTTCCAATAGCATTAGTGAAAATATGGAAGGAAATGAGTTTTTAAAAAATGTAAATGATGTTTCCTAATTATGGTTTAGAAAAATGGCCAATAAAATTCCATTTCATAGTTATGATTCTTTTCGAGAAAATTTTAAAACAACATTTACCCATCTGCCATTAGTTAGTTTAGAGAAGCATACGCTTATGGTTAAGACCTGTAGAGGTCCCTATCTTCGCATTTTCAAGCACACTCTTGAGGTTTATTGCCTTAGTAAATATTACTTATGTAATCAATCAATGTGCATTAAATAAATTTATAATTAGAAAATGAGTGGTAAATGGGGCTTATAGGACTGGTTCAGATTGCTAAGATTCTTCAACTCGTCTATGAATGTTTACATCTGCAGGTATTATATATTAATGTCTCTCTGAAAGTTTATGAGGATAGAATTGCAGTTGTAATTATGTATTGGATTGTTCAAATGTTTTTAGAAAAATTCAAACTTTACTTAACTTTCCAAATGCATTCACCACTACTATTAACACACAGATTAGAGTATATTGCATAATTCTGAGTCACATTATTTTTCTTTCTTCTTGGCCTCATCAAATGGAACCTGGAATCTTTAGATTCATATATATTGAATTTAAGGCAATTTTGTAATCAACAAAGCTATTGTGACGAAAGCAATAGTCAATAGAAATTGTACATACTTACCTATGATAATCCTACTGGTTTCTCTGATTTTTTTTTGAGAGCAAGGTTAATGAGTGGTTTCCAAACTTTGTGACAATGGCAAACAAACCCATAAATCAATCTAACATGATCATTCATAATGTTTGGAGATCAGTGACCTCAAGAAAAAGGTAGGGAAATCAGGAGGATACTTACTGATAGAGAAATATACAAAATTTCTCACGATTATTGCCTTTGATAGAATAACCTAGTTAGTTAGACAATCACCTTAAATTTAATATTCATGAATGTACAAGTTCTAGGTTCAGTCCCATGCTAATATTATCGGTGGTCAGGCCAACAATACCTGAAGAAGAAAGGAGAATAATACCGACTCGAAATGTTGTGTGATATACTGACCCATATGCTTTACTAACAGTTGGATGTAATTAGAAAATTTAAATAAAGTTTATATTTTCGGTAAACATTTAACATTTATTATTAGGTGATAGAAATAGTCGATATATAATTACAATGATATATTAATATATATTTTCTGAATTTTAGATTAAGATTAACCTGACACATCTGATATTCAAATGTCAGAGAATCTACCAAGCAGTTTTAACTATTCAACGATTTATTTCCTAAAATGAAATCCTAGTTTATTTCAATTTTATATACAGTTTAATGGGCTTTAAGACAAAATAAACTTTATTCTCTGAAGTAATCTCAGGTTTGGAAGCGTTGTAAAAAGAAAAAATGTTTAATGAAGTGAATAATAAATGCTCCATTACAGTAGTAAAAGTAATAAAGATATAAACGTAAATTGAAAAATATTTTCCGGGAATTGGATGAGCAAAAACCAATTTAAGCTTCATCAATATTTTAAATATATTTGATCTATTACATAATTAATAAATATTTCATTTCTTTTTTAATTTGCATGCATTTTTTATATTAAAGAAATTATTTATAAAAATAAAATATTAATTCACAAAGAAATCAATCAAATAATACAAAATTATTAATCTGTTTAAAATGGCTTCTAATTTCTACATTGCTGTAAACGTTTTTTATGCTCCAATATGTATGCTGTTATGAACACAATTATGCCTCAAAAGAGCAGTTGTGTTTACTGCAACTCAACAATAAAATAACCATTTTGAGAATTTACTTTTTTTTTTCAATATAATGCTTATAATTTTATGGCAATAATTTTGATTTTCCAATACCCACTTTAAACCTAATTGATATAAGTAGTACCTATGTTTTATCTGCATACTTTATATACATTGGATGTCTTTAAGGCAACAGATAAATCAATATTATATAGTTATATAAATTCACTGATAATAATAATAATAATAATAATAATAATAATAATAAAAAGATTGGTTGCTTGAGAAGTCAATGTGACATAAATGAGAGGTTGATATTTTATTCAGGAATTTTAATTTAAGTATTCCTTTATCATTGTTCTAAACTATATTAAGGCCTGGATAATTCTTTGCTCTTTTAATTAAATTTTCAAAATGACATTTCAGATTTATTTTTATCTAAATCTTTTCAAATCTTATTGACATTGAATTCATGAATGGATAAATCTTAGAAATGACAATATAGATAGAGATCCTATTTTATGGTTAGGAAAAACATTTCCAACTTATAAATCCCTTGATCTCTTTATTATGAGATAGTACTAGAGATTATCTTATTGCTAGTTACAGCCAGGATTAACTGGAAGTTAGAAATAAAAAGATTTACTTTTATGTTTGTTTAAAAATTTTGTTCATATCCTTTATTAATTTATTTTTATTTAATTAAAAACATGTTTTAAAAATTAATGCCTAACCCAATATGTAGCACTCATGGGGCATTATATATAGATATGTATTTAGCATTTGTCCACAGACATTATTTTAAATTCAAAATCAGTGCCATATATATATATAGTTTTTTTAAACAAATCTTTTGTTTTGGAACCATCATTTTTTTTGTATCTACCATTAACAAATCAAGTCTTGATGTTATATTTTTTCATAAGATAGTTTTTAAATTAATTATAAATGACATTATTATTTTATTAACTACATAAAAACCATATTTCTCTTTCTCTTTTAATTTTAAAAATTTAGACATACAGTAACTATATACATACATATTTAACCACTTCTTAGAAAAATGCATGGATGCAGTCATGGCTTCAAGTCACTTTAATGTTACCATAGTGTTTTTATGCTTATTTTAAAGCTTCAAAAGTACCATAAGATGCTGCCCTCTCTAGAATTATTTTACAAGTAAAAAATGAATAATATTAACTCTAGAAGCTACAACAATGGGAGAAGGCCGGTTTTCCTAGATGCTGATTGGTTGGTTCTCATTTTGAACAAAAGAAGAGCAAAAGAAGAGCAACTGTCAATAAAGTTTAACACTCCAACTTCTTTGTTTTGATTTTCAAAATGAAAATGAATGTTTTAGAGTGTTTCTTTAGTATTTTTTTTTACATATTATAGATTATTTTGATAAAATATGCTGAAAATATAATTATTTTAGAAAAGTAGTAAGATTTTAGTAAAAAAATTATTTACTTTTACATGAACATAAATTAAAAAAGAAACCAGCGCTAACAACAATTTTGACACTTGTCAACAATTTTCATCACCCCAAGCTTTTTATTTGGTTTTCAAACAAAAATGAATGTTTTAGAGTATTTTGTTAGTATTTTTTTTTACATATTATAAATTATTTTGATAAAATATGCTGAAAATATAATTATTTTTTTAAAAAGTAAGATTTTAGTAAAAAAAAATATTTACTTTTACATGAATGTAAATTACCATTTATTTTTATATGATGCTATGCATACAATTGTATTACATTCAAAGATCAGCCTTTCAAGCTAATTGTGCATGCATCTTCTGCATATTCATTTATTATTTAACACTCACAGAAGACACATGCACAATTAGCTTGAAAGGCTGATCTTTGAATGAATGAATGTAAATTGAGAAAGAAATCAATGATATCTGCAGCACTTTCTAATTTGTTATGAATGTTTTTTTAGGTCTTCTGCTATTGAATATTTTTATAATTATAAATAGAAATTTAATTTTGAAAAAACTTTCATTCACTTTCATATTCTGACAAATTATTAATATACTTTTTACAAATAAAACTAAAATGAATATAATATTAAAAGATGAATATATTTTTACTGCTGATTCTGTAATTGACCAATCAAAAGTTTAGAGTTTTACCTCACTCAGCCAACTGGAATACTTGACAAGGAAAGAGTTAAGAATTTAAAAACTATTAACTTTACCACAAGCTTTGTTTATTTTACTATACATTCTTTAAAAAAGAGATATTTTGCTTGGTTACCTACAACTTTTGCCAAAGTTGTAAAAGTCTCTTTATAGTTTAGAATAATAATAAATTATATCAGGGCCCCTGAATCTGTATCATTAGCACTTTGTAATATCAAGCGATATCAAACAAATGCTTTACATTTTTAAAGATCATTTGAAGTTTGAAATATGTACAAAGTAATTTAAAATACATTATTTTTTACAATAAATTAATGGATAAGATTATTTATTAATTTTTTTAATCTAATCATTATAATTAATATTAACTCCAATTTTTTAACATATATTATTACTGAAATATTAAAATTATATATATACAATTCATAATAATATCTGTATAATGTTTTCAATTATAATAAATGAGTTGTATTTAGAGCTAAATATTAAGTTGTACTTTAAATGCATAAGATTTCAATGAATAATCATTAAATTATTTCTTGTCTAAAAATTTGAAGAGGCTTCAATCCTATATTTTTAGCCATCTATTATTTATTTCCTTGAATGCTTTAAAAAACAATTGAATGGTAGTTTATTGTGCAAAAAAAAATGATTTAAAATGAAATACTGATTATCCAAATTTAATAATAGATCAATATTAAAATTTGGTTATTTCAATTTATTACTTAAATTAGGCACATATACACAAATTAATTTTATCTTTTTTTTTATGTAAATCTATTTGTATAATTAATTCTTTTGATTAAATCTAATTTATAAAACCCAATTTTCTTTACACAGTTGTAAGCTTTAAATTGCGCTTTATGCAAAAAAGTGAAGCTTAGTATTATTATAAGAATTATCCAGCTTAGTGCTTTCAGGGAAATTAGATCTTCATAGTTTTAGCCTATCTTGGGAGTATCAGCTTACATTGAGATTTTAAGTGCAGCTTGGCAGTAATTTATGTAAAATTTATTCAAATTTTCTTTTATATAGACCACTTTCTGGAGATTACAAAGCACAATTCTTTTTGGTTTATTGTGTAGTTGTCATTCATAATGAAGCATGCCTCCTTTATTTTTCATTTCATATCATTATGCTCAGTACACAGTGCCCTAGCCACAGTAAGTTCAAACATGTAGCCTGTTGTCATTTGATGCTTGAAGAATATGGATTTATTTTCAGTATTGTTTAGAGCTCTACTGTATAAACAGTGATGTTGAGATGTTTGGTGGTGTTGGCATGAGTCTCTCCATAATATGCTGCTCTATATCCATTGGTTGGGCATGGAATTTTATAAACTTCTTGGGCTATTTGATCAGAGGATATTTTGTCTATGGTATCGTTTATCAGTCTATTTGTTGAAGGTGGTGTGTGGAATCATAATTTGAAGGACTCAGCAAATATTTTGTAATATTTCCTAGAAATTGATGGTATGTATAATGGCAGCATTCTTGTTTTATTGTTTTTGTGTCAGTTTGTAGCTTAGTATAAAATTGACTAATCATTTGTAGATAATATTGTGTGAAAATCCAATCTCTAATATATGTGAGATTCTTTTTGTGGTTGGCTTCAAATTTACATATTATTCACACGTACATAGATTACTGTATTTTTTAAATACATTATTCTTGTATAAATACTATTTATTAATATATATGTTTTGTGTTCTGTATATATCTATATAATGCTGCAGTGCTTTTCTTTGCAAGTATCATCACTGATGATCATCATAGACATAGCTTTTTTGTTCTGTCAGGTCTATATCTCAGGATTCAAATCTATGATCGGTAAAGTGTGCAAATTTATTCAGATTCTAGTTTGAGATTTAAGATTTCTTTCAGGTATCTGGATTATATTCATTCATCCATATATCAAATATTATTCAATGTAAATGCAGATATTTAAAATCCTCACTCACACTGTCTGGAAATTGGTGAAACTGTTAATAGTTAATGTCATCTAGGTAACTTTATACTAGAGAGGTTTATTTATTACCTATTAGACATAGTTCATTTGTTCTGTCAGGTCTATAACTTGTAATTTAAATCTATAATGAATAAAATGTGCAAATTTATTCAGATTCTAGATTGAGATTTAAGGTTTTTTCATATGGCTGAATTATAGCTATTTATTTAAACATCAAATATTGGTCAATGTAAATATAGATAACTAAAATCCTCACTATATGAAAATTAGTGCATCTATTAATAATTAATGTCATCTGCTTCATTGCTAATCTATGAGATTAAGTTACAGTCACCTTTACACTGGAGAGGGCTATTTATTAGCAATTGGTGGATCAACAATTCATGATTAATGATTCATCAGAGAAATTTGTGTGCTGATATTAATCTCCCATGTATGTATTTATAGTATATTGGGCATGTTAATTTTTGAAAAGCAATTTAAATGTAGAAAAAAAAATATTCATGAAGGAAAACAGTTATGATATTAACTTCAGTTGATTTTGAATTAGAATATTAAAAAAAATACACAGAGACTAAATTCTCCATACAGTAGTGCCATTCAGTGCAAGCCAGAATAATCAATGGATGCAAGAAGGTTTGTGCATAAAATCCGTATCCAGTGCCTATTCATCCAACATCCCCAGATTAGTTTCCAGCTTGTGGCTTTTACTGTATGGAGAGTTTGACATTTTGTGTAAACATCTTGTGTAAGCATAAGAAGTGGTGATTGTGAGATGTTTAGTGGGAAAAAATTATATGTCAGTATATAGATCGGAATAAAAAATAAATACAAATTTTTTGAAAGAAATGTTTTTATTCACATAAATGCACTAAAAAATAAAAAATACATTTTCTTTAGTTTTTTAACACAATATTTCTAAACATGAGTACTGCACATTTTTATTTTGGTCGCATAATATCAAAAATAATGTAAAAACGAGGGGGGGGGGGATTTTTTAAAATACTTTTTAATACGTTTACATGAATAAAAGAGTTTTTTTAAATATACATTTTATTTGCTAATTTGTAATTTTATAACTTTTTAAAAACTAGAGAACAAAATAAAAATTTATTATTAAATTTAAAACTTTTTAATGCCAAATATCTTTTTAAAGCGATCTATTTAATAAATATATATAAACTCTTTTGCTAACTTAATTAAAATTAATAAAAATTAGCTTAATTTGAAGGGTTAAAAAGCTTCTCATAATTTATAAATTTAAGATGGAGTCTTTTACATTCTATTTTGGCTTGCTGCTTTCTAAATTCTGTTATGCCACATTTAATGATATTACAATGATAGTGAAAAAATTATGAAACCTCAACAAAATTTAGAATTTTATAAATAGTGTAGGATATTTATTTATTTATTTTTGCAAATGACTGATGTCAACATGGGTCGGATGACAACCTTGGCACTTAAGTGAGCTTTGAACATTCCATCATCAGATTTTCAATCAAATGGACGGCTGAAGAGTTGTGGGTTGGAGTAGTTTGAAGCCTGTCCATTGAAGTATAAAGATTGGCTATCTTAATATAAAGCTGAGCACTGATTGTATATATGTGTGGAGATTGTAATCTGGACTAACTGATGATTGCTGGTTTAGCATGAAATACATATATTGGTGATTATTTATCTTTTCAACATGTGTGTGATCAGGTGGGTCAGCAATATGAGATGGCATGGAGAGTTGAGGGTCGTGTAAAAGTCTGAGTTCGAATCCTATATATTACATTATATGTGCAGGTGTGTGCAAAGCCTGTACAGTGTATTAAATTACAAATTATTTTTTGTAAATATGTAAGCAAAAAAAAAAAATCAATATTACAGCGACTTTATTTTCTGTGAAATTTATTCTTGATTATCATTTTGTTTAGAAAATTATAACTTTGTTATGTAGATTAGTGAATAGTATTCTATTTTAATGATCCCCCCCCCCCCATAGTAATATTGCTAGAAGGCAGTACCACAAAGATACTATATCCTATATAAAATTAAAAATATAAATTGTTTGTCTTTTTTTTTGTTGCTAAAATTATTTGCAGATACTAAAAAAAATGTAATGTCATCCAGAATACGATAGAATGTAAAGTTGCAGCTAGATTAGAATCCAAGTTCTAAGATTTCACAGACAGATAGACAGACGAAAAAACTGTAAGTTGAACAAAATTGTGTAAGAAAGAAGTATAATAGAAAATGTACACATGAATCAAAATATCTATAAGACTAAATAGTTTTTACTAAAGAAATGGATATAGGCAGAGATATAATATTTATATGTTTATCTCTTGTTTTGATTATTTAAATGAAATGCTAAATGAATGATGTTCCAATGAAAATGAGGTTAGAATTGGTAATTGGGTAGAAAGGTGTGATGATGTTATAGCAGTTAGTCCTATAGATTACTAAAAGTGAACTAAGAATTTACTAAGAGTGAACTAAGAATTTAAAAGTGAATTATTAATATTTAAAAAAAGTTTGGATAAAAACAAATATAATTTAGCTGTAAAGGAAGAAATTATAAAGCATGGTAGTGCTTTTAAGTAATAGGACATTGTTTATGTGATGATGAAAATATAAATAACATATTATAGTGAAGAGAAAAATTGCTAAATATAATTTTAATAGGTATAAAGCTTTACAAAATACAGATAAGAAAAGATTGGAAGGAGTTGAGGTGTGAATTTGAAAGAGAATGAATCAGATGAGAGACTAGAGTAGCTATGCTGAAGTTCTGAAAAGAATAAATAAAAAAATAAAAACTTATTGGATGACTATGAAGAATGCAAATAAATTGAGTATATAATTAAAAAAAGAAATTATGAAGAATATATTAAAATTGTTTGAAGAAGCGAAAAAGAAATATGAAAATAGAAAAGATGATTTATGATCTAAAGAAAACACACTACCAATGAGTATTAAAAAATAGGGCAAAAGATAAAAAAGCTTAAAACGATTTCTGGTTTTGGAATTCACTGATTATCTATGACAGAATGCAAGAGTTTAAATTATCTTTATCTTTCTTATAACAATAATTATAATAATATACAATAATTATGTTTAGTGTAAACTTAAATCTAGAGAATTAAATTAAAATCTTAATTCATTTAAGAATATTTGTAATGTATTGATTAAAAATAAAACAAAAAAACTGTCTGAACGTCTGTACACATATATTACATTATTGATACTAACATTACAAATTGAAATGTAATGAATGAATGACCCAAATCGATCAAATTAATTCAGTTATAGTTAATTTTTATCCAATGTAACTCATAATTTACTTAAATATATATATATTATAGTCTTTGTCTAAAAGTTTGTGATGGTGATATTTTAGTTGTAATTATGTTGCACTATTTCTATAATCTATTATTCATTCTTAAATGTTTTTTTTAAAAATCCAACTTTATTTAAGCTTTTCAAATATATTAAAATGTTAATAATAGCACACAAGTTAGAATATAGCACAATGTTGTGAGTGGTATTATTTTCCTCTTTTCTTTAGGTATTGTTGGCCCAACAGATGATAATACTAGTATGAGAATTGGATCAGAGACTTTTAAATTTGTGATTACTGACTTTAAAATGAAGCTCTATAGAAGAACAGCCTTTGACAAAATAGCCAGGTTGATTGGAGCTTCACCTTAAATTTAACTTCATAAATTTAAATGTCCCTGGTTTGAACCCATCCTTGAACTGTTACTGGTTAGACTAGCTACTTCTGAAAAAGAGAGGAGAATAATACCACTTGAAATGCTGTGTTATTAACAGCTGAATATATTTTGAAATGTTTAAAAAATATTTTAATTTTGGAAATAGTCCCTGTTTCGTGAAAGATCATTTGATGTTCAAAAATCAAAGCAGCAATGGAACTCAACAGTTCTCCTAAACAGTAATTGATGGTTTGGCACATGATCATAAGACATTTTAAGATAACAGAAAGTAACAGTGTTGATCCATGGATCTTGTGTGAGTTAATATATAGGTAGACTTGAGAACTAAAACTTTCATTCAACTAACTAAACTGAGATTTGTTTCACTTCCCTTAGCTTGAAATCATTCATGAACTTTAGTTCTTAAGTCTGCCACCTACAGTTGATATGATAGTGTCTTATACTGTAGTATGATTAAGAGTAATATTCCTGGTCACTCAAGAATAACATATAACTCTTGTAAATAAATATACAAATATTTATTAAATGTATTTACAATAAAATATATATGTTATACCTATTGAAGTTTGAGATGAGTTTCAATATATGGTAAAATGTCAGTCATAATTTATTTTCTTTCCTGTTTGATTTTGATGGTGGATATCTTAATCTATAAAGCATTGAACTATGTTGCTATGACAATGATAATAGTGATATAAAAAATTGTTTATTATTAATTGTATTGTATAAGATTGTGAATTGACTTTATTCATTTTAAAATGAATATGTGAATAATAAAGCATATAGTTTGGATAAATTTATTCTTTTGTTATTATATGTATTTTCGTTACTGCATTCACGATAATGAATTACAAACAATACATCTAAATGTTTTATGTCACTAATATATTTGTTGTTTTATTTGTATAATATTATATTTGAAAGATATGTGTAAAAAGTTTAGTTCCATTGTAGTATGAAAGAGTATAGTCTTAATTGTCTGGTTTGTGTTAGAATGAAAGAATGGTATTTGTATTATAAAACATCAATGTATGTAATAATTCTAAAATATTTAATTTTATTTGTTATTTTTGTATAATAACATTTTATTTGACAGACACTTAAATTGACTAAAGAGTTTTGAAAAGGTACTGATATCAATGGCAAAAGTTATAAATCAAACTGAATAGAAAAAACTCTACTTTGGCTTCAACATAAGTGAATCTAAGTTTTTTCTTATGATTTCTTTTAATATAATTTTAAAAGTATATGATTGTAAAATAGGTAGAATGATTAGCTGAAAGTAATAATGTTCAGTTGACCAGACAGAATTGTTCAATTTGTGAGAGATAATAATTTATTAATATATAAAAATTAATTCTTATCATTTCAAAACCATCAGAATGTTTCTTTGTTTTAAAATGGATATTGCCTACTTTCCAATGATAAAGATAATTTTGATATATGAAAAATGGTGGAATTAACAAAATGTGCTTCAAATCTTGTAGTGATATTTCTATTTCCTCTGGAATAACCAAATATTATCAGATCACAATTTATATAAAACACCAGAACTATGGTACTATTTTAGAAAGGCCATATTTAAAGAGTTCAATTGCTTATATTTAGCATTATTGCTGCTATATATACATATCGTACCGCCAATGAATATATGGTTTGAGAACATGCATATATTCTGCCTTATATGTGAACTCATTTATTAATAAATGATCAAATTAATTTTAAAAGAAATGATTAAGCTTAATAAAAGTGAAATATAAATTATAAACTGTATTAAAGAATTTTTTTTAAAAATGCGAACTTGTAAAATAAAGTGTTGTGTCATCTTGTCATTTAAAAAAAAAGTAAAAGTTTTAATATTAAAAAGCAAGTAGGAATGGAGGGGGGAGGATTAACACTAAGTAAAAAAATTAAAACTAGCTCTCTCTTTTTATAAATTTAAATAGAAAAAATGTAAAACTGAACTAAAATATATAATTTGTAAATAAGAAAACTTTTTAAATTCACTTAAAAGATTACTTGGCTGATAAAGAAAAGAAACAAAATAATAACTCCCATCGCAATAATTAAAGAAACAAAGGAAAAGATTATGGACATTATCTTATCAAACATTAGATTAATCTAAGCAAGAAGTCAAATTAAAACAGAATACAAATTTAATTAAGGAAATATAAAATTTAACTAAACCCGATAGAAGAATGATAAAAAGAAAATAATAAGGAAGAAGCATATAAAAGGACTGAGAGATTCATTCATTTACATTATATTACTATTTTTATTATAGTCTATATTCACTATTATTCAATATTGCAGTTGTATAGAAAACTTTCAAAGAATGGCAACCTAGCAGCATGCAGTGCTAGACAGCAACCAAAGTGTGTGTCTAACCTTCAACTCCAGTCCTTTGTACCATCAGATGCTTTTCATCTAGAACTCATGCTCACCTCATGATCTGTAAACTATGGAAAATCTCTCTCCTTCATTGAAACATGAAAAATTAGTAAGAAGCCAAACCATCGATGGAAAAGAAAAGACTAACTAGTTGGTGATGAACAAATCAGGAACAAGCAAGAAACTATCCATGTGAGTGTAACATGCTATCTGAAAAGAAAAATCCTAGGTAAATATAATCCATATTATCCCATTTAAAAGATTTAAACATTGAAGGACTTTAATAAACTTTAATAATTACTGCCATAGTAATCTTTAAGTTGTGGTCCACAACTTCCTATTATATCATATTTTAAATGTGTGTGTATATGTAAAATTTTATTATCATGAGTTTTAATTATGAGTGTGTGTAAATAATTTATTTCTTTGCTTAATTATTGTCTGATTGATTCTCTCTCTTATAATTGCATAACTAATAGGTTAAGTTATAGTTAATTATAAGTACTGGGAAAGTATATGAAAGATTTCCCCTCACAATTAAGAAAGGAGCTAGCTTGGGGATATTAAGTGCTAGATTGTATACCTGTCATCTGGGCATTCTGATTATATAACTTATGATTGGCTGGTGCATGAAGTTAAGACTCAAAACAAATAAAGTGCTTTAGATAGGGGTTTGAATCTAACAGCTGAAAAATTCTACAGCCTGGAAATGTGATCATAGGTTATACTTTGTATAGCTTCAGTCTGGTTATAGGTACCATAAGTGTTTCATCTACCTGTGGTATTTTACTTCTCTGCTTGAAGGGCTGGCCTGCTGCAATAGTGGGAGTGCAGCTGGAGTTAAGATCGAGATGTTAAATTAGATAATCACAGTGATTTTCTCCCATTTGGTTCAATATATTCTTTTCATTTAATATATGTACTATTTGTTGATATAAATAATGGTATAATTGTAGGTTAAGTAATGATCTATTTATATACCTAAATATAAGAGAGCTATGTTTTCCTAAGTTTGAATTTATGTTTTACAGAATAGTAATTATTGTTTTAATTTTAAATATTCATTTTTTAAAATTTATATTAACAAATAAGTATATTCATTTTTCTATATACATAGATTTTAATTTACTATATTTTTATATAAAGTATAGAAAGAAGGTATATCTTGAGCTCTCTTATATTTCAGAAAGTATAAATGCTCTACAACATTTTCTTTGTTACATAAACATATGTGTTTATATTTAGTATCCAATAAGTGAAGATTGATGTGTAATCACCTATTTGAACATGAATTTAATGTCAATGTAAAACCTATTGCTTAAAGCATAATCACATTATATGCATATATTTTAAATGTTTATTTGTCATATATATATTTGATTTTAATCTATATCAATTTGTTAATCAATTTTGAATTAATTTAAAACAAGTAAACTTGCTTGGTTATCATTCAATTTTACATTGTAAATTTCTTTGTTAATTGTATTGGGATGAGATGATGTTCACAAATTGATTATGCCACATAATTCATTAAAAGCAGTTATAAAAATAATTCAGAAATCAAGAACCTTAGGAAATTGTAATTACATATTTTTTTGTATTGAATTTAATGCTTCTTATCTGCCAGGTATAGATTTTATACAGCAATAAATTAACCAATTTGATATTCTTAAATATTTAATAAGTAATTGAAAGCTTATTGTAATTATTTTGTTAGTAACAAGCAATAGATTACTAAAATAGAAATTATATTTGATGATTGATAAAGATACAAATATGATAATTATTGAAGATAAGTAAAGATAGTTGCAATAAAATGCTCATGTATTTTATTTTAAGTTATTATTGATTAAAAATGAATGTCATATTGAGTCAGTATTCAGCCACAAAGATTGTAATCTTATTCAGTTATAGTGCTAATAATTGCAAGACATTTTATTCTGTTACAAATTAATGATTTGCTTTAAGTATATTTAAAGTTCATTAATGTGGATCATAAATTCAGTTTAATTATTAAATTTTAATATTAATATTTGATTATAATAAACCTAACAATTTTTCACATGCTTCATGCTTTGACAGGTATAGTCTAAAGTTTTAACACTTTAGTTTTAATAAATTGCAGAGTAATTGAATGTGATTTGTCAATTATTGGAATAAGCATCAAATAAGTATCTATCATTTAGTTTATATATTGTTATCATTGGATCTTCAAAATCTTGTTATTTAATAAGCTGATTTTATTTTATAATATATTAAATTGGTCAAAATAAAAAGATAAGTTGAGTTAATTGATTTTGTATTATTATTACATATTTAATCTTATTATAATTGACTTAGTTAATAACAGTGTATTGATATTAGTGGAATAGCAAACTTGAGTTAGCAGTACTTTTATTTTATTTAGTTGTAATTAGAAACCAATTATTGAGTTATATATTTTACTAGATATTATTGATATTGTAAACTTGTAGGGCACATTAAGATTATTATTTAATACATTCATGAACTATTTCCTTTACATATAAATAGAAATGTTTGATTTTTGGTACAAATTTGTTTTATTATAAACAGTGCATTGATTCATGAGGAATATTAATGTGTATGTGTGTAGTTCTTTATCATTATTTTCATTTTATTATAAAGGATTTATATAATAGGTATGTACTATTATTTATAAGATTGTGAAAATTAGTTTTATTGCTTTATCTTTAATCTATTGAAAATAATGCTTATATTTTAGGAAAGCTGGAAGTAATGTTTTATTTATTTTCTATCCACTCTATAATGAATGATATTGGAATCTATGATGTTATAATAAAGATTAACATCATTATTTTATTAACTTCAGTGTTAGATTATTATTTATTGATCGATACTCATTTTAGTTTATTATTTTCATTTTGTTACAAAAGATATTACAATTCAAAAGCATTAATAAATTAGGATTATTTTTCTTTGGTTCATATCTGTATCCTGTTACAAATGGTGCTCACTAATTAAGCTGACTCAGGATGCAATATGACCCATAATTTTATTCTGTTACAAATGGCATTCAACAGAGTATATTTTTATTCAGTTACAAATGA
This sequence comes from Epiperipatus broadwayi, assembly GCA_028023455.1. NCBI lineage: Eukaryota > Metazoa > Onychophora > Udeonychophora > Euonychophora > Peripatidae > Epiperipatus > Epiperipatus broadwayi. The sequence continues at coordinate 5,256,390 of JAQFVV010000088.1, read as the reverse complement.
CTCTCAAATCTGTGAGACCACTAAACACCACATGATTACCACTTTTTATGCTTGCACATAATCTGGGGATATTGGATGAGTAGTCACTAGATGGGAATTTTATGCACAAGCCTTCTGGCATCCATTGATTACTCTGGCTTGCACTGAATGGCACTACTGTATGGAGAGTTTTGCCTGTTTTAAATATGTGAGGCATTAAAAGAAGAGCACACCCTCATTTTTATTCTGTTACAAATGACACTGCAATTTGCTAGCATTATCAAACCAGGACTATTCTTTCATGGCCCACATATATATTCTGTTACAATATATATAACATTTTATAGGCAGAGTATATACAATGTTTACCAACACTCATTTTTCTCAGTTATGATTGGTGAATTATGCAAGCCTAACTATTAGCAGTATGGCTAATGTTTACGAAGAATACTGTGGCCTCCCTTTAGCACCCTAACACTTCCAGACTATGAGTGGCAAAGATTTATAAGAAGATACAGTGATGAGTACAGTTATTACTTTCCAGTACAGGTTTGGGCATGCCTCACTACATTCTGCAATATTGCGAATAAATATGTATTGCTATTAAATATCTGACAATTATCTAATATCCATCCATCTGAAAGTTGTCTCCTACCATAATGACATTCCTATATGTGGTGGTAATAATCATATACACTATCTAGCACTCCAAATGGCCTGCTTATACTACTGGCTATATACCCCATCAGTCAGTCTTATTGTAAGTTGAATGATTTCAAGATAAGACTATAATAAGGATAAGTCCATTAAATGAGGGTAAACTTCTACTGAGAGTATGAGTGCATGTGATGATCAGACCCATTTCATGCTATGGTGAAAATGACCCAGGATTGGTAAAAACAATTAAATCAATAGATAATCAAAACAATAATGAAAAAAAAAGGAATCCTTCAATACTTGATTTTGCTGATGTTAACTGATTATTTTATTATATTATAGGTGTTATTTATGTGTTTGTATTGTTTTATCAGTTAGACTAGTCTATGATTATGTGTCTGTGCTGTTTTAGAGACAGATAATTATTGTATTTGGAACAGTATTGTCAGCACTTTAATTATACAACCAATATTATATTCTAATTAACAAACATTAGAAATTTACGATACAAAATCGCTGTGGAAAACTATCTAGTGACTGCTTCATTAATTAATCTTACTCTAGAATCAATTAAAAATAAATAAAAACAATCTCATAATTCAAACTCATATGCACAGGATATATATTGCAATTAAACTAAAAAAAGTGTCATTTACATTTTGTTTTTTTTCTAAAAAAATATAAATTTATTATTGCTACTATTGTTAAATGTTGATTAGTAGGGTATTAGAATGTTTCAATGGTTGTTTATCTGTATTGAAGATCCTGAGCATGTTTTGTTGCTTGTTGTGTTGATATTTTCCTAGAACGTCTTATGTGATGAGCTGAATTTGAAGCATTAGATTCTAGGCAGGTGTGGTATAGTGAAAAGGTTCCATGTGTCTTCGAACCAGGCTTTTGAAGTAAGGATTTTATCTCTTTTTTTCATTTTGATTAGTTTTTGTATGAAATAAGTGTCCTCATTCAGGTGTGGCATTGTAAAAATTTTCATGCACCTAACTGTCCAAATAGCATATGTTAAAAATATTGAGAGTCTAATCACTGCTATTGTTCTGGTTTTTGGGCAAATGAGAGAATTTTGTAGTAATAGATTTTTGAATGGTCATAGATATTTCCCAGCCCTGCAAAGTTGAAGATAACGAGGTGAAATGTTTCTTCTTGTCTCTTTCAGTTGATGCAGATTGGATCTATTTTTGCTATTTGTCTTTTATAGAATCTTAAAAGTGTAATATAATAAAAAAAAATTATGTTAAGAGAAAATAATGAACAAATCTGTTTTATAATAAATTTTTATATTATATGTTATATGAAAATTTCAATTTATTATTATTATTTTTTTGGAATTAGTTTGCATCCAGGTGGCACAAACCCATGGAATGGACTGTGCATATCATATGAACAGTCTAAAAAAAAAAATCTTCAATAAATCTTATAATAAAACATTCCAAAATTCTATGCTGCTAAAACACAATTTCTGTGACATAAACTTCATCTTATATATAAATCCCTAAATGTTTATAAGACTGTCATGTGATATTCAAGTTAAACATTTCTTTGTTAGAGGGTATATTTTTCAAAAACAAAAATGTATCATTTGTTCTGCCATTATAATTTTTTTAATGAAGCATTTTATGTGAAGGAAGTAATTTCTTCTTTATATTTAAGAGGCTTAATTTGATTGTGAGCATTTTATTCAAAACAAGTAATGCCACAAATAGTATTTTACAAAAGCCATATGGAATAAAACATTTTGAAGGAAAAAACGTTCGGAAAAATAGTCAGTACATGTGCTTTAACTACCATACAGAACCGAATAGGCACAATATTTAAATTGTGAAGAAAACGTAATTACAGTTCATAAATTCATGTTTGAAATGTTATATTTAGTGAGGGGAAAAAATAGATACTATAGGGTCAAGCGTTGGCAGCCTAGTGGCTAGCATAGCTGCCTTCCAAACAGATTCACTTCCCGGCAGCACATTTGACATATGAAAAAAAAAATAGATGCTATAAGTTCCGTTTTACATTTAGTTTTAATAATACTTATGTTTTTGTAACATTTCTAAAAAAAACTTGTTAAAGAAACCTTTTAATAAATTTTTTTCCAGAATTGTTAAAAAAGGAAGTATTATGGAAAATGGCTGCCTTTATATAGGCCACTACATGTCTAGTTCTTTAAATAATAAAACAACAACAACAAATTCACTTATTACTGAAAATTAATCGATAATATTACTTGAGAAAAAACTTACCAATTAATTAAAAAGGTTTTTTTTATTATATAAAAATCTTTATTTCATTTTTTTGTGTTTGAAATTTAATTTACTTTATCAAATCAAGCAAAAAGAAAAATCATACAAAAGAATTTTGTTTATAAAAAATCATTTGTTAAATTTGTGCAAAATATACATTTTTTTAAAATAAATAGTTTAATTAATTTACAAATTGTAGCAGGAACAATTCTGAAAATGTATATAAACAAAACAAATATTCTGTATATAGGGACTTAAATACTGTATATATATATTAATGAAATAAAAACAATACAATAAATTTGAGTTGTATCCACTTCAATAAATACAATTTAAGTAATTCTACTTCAATGATAATCAATTTATGTTATTATAGAGGCTCTAGGTAGGCAGGATGGGCCAAAAGTGTATTATTTTATCCACACATTAAGTACTTTAAATAACCCAATTATGCTTAAACTAAATAGTGCATACAATGAAATTAAATCAAATATTCAAATGACTTTCTTCTTCTCCTAAATAGAGTTAGCATCTCTTAAATAATATTCTTCTTGACACCCAAAAAAGTAACTTTGGTCCACACAGTTAATATCTATTTTCTGTATTTTTGCTAATTTTTCTTCTTTTTTTTTCCTCATGTGTCATAGCATCAGTTGGGAAGCAAATCCACTAACCTGGGACAATTGCTTGTAAAACAGCTGTTGCTGACCTCTCGACCACCAATGCTTGACAAATTTTTTCTTGCTTTTTTTTTACATAACTTCTGTATATCATTAACTGTATCTCTATTTCCATTCAATACATAGATACTATCAACTTTTATACATATATAAAATAATTTATATAAAATATTTTTATTCAGTTTGATCAATAATATATTAAAAACAAAAAAAAAAAAAAAATAATTTTTTTTTCAACAATGTACTTTTTGTTATATTAAAAAAATATATAATCGTCTGCAAACAAAAAATATGTAAGGGCAATAATTAATATGAATACATATATATTCTAAGATAATAATTTGGTGTCACTAGAGTTTGTAATCTATGCACCAGGCCATAGAGTTGACAAAGATTATGTTGTGGAAATGGGATGGGGCAGAATATGGGAAGACTTAAGAGTGGGGAATGGAAAATAAAGTGGCTAACAGGTTTATCTGGGCATAATTGCTGAGATATTCTTGACTTCGTTTAATGAGAAGCCAAATACATCACATCACAAAAAAAACTAATTGCTAAAAATTGTATATATTTATTATTGAATTTATGGTAGTAATAAGTTTATTCAATAAATGCATGAATAAAATCAGAGTTATTAATCTTTTAAATGGATATTTGTTCAAGACATTCCTATACTATATAAAATTTATTATTTTCCAGATTTATCTTCAATTGTATTTTTTTTAATGAAAAAAATTATTTTATCTTTCATTTTTTATTTGCAACAAATTTTATTAAAAACATAAATTCAAAAAATGTAATTAATATGAAAAATAAAATAGCAATTTTGCAAATAAAAATACTAATAAACAAAAAAGTACATATACCTTCATTACAGCTTTCATACTAATATATATATTAATGAAAAAAATTCTTAGAAAAATTTATATATTTATGACAAATTTTGTTAAAGCATAAGCTAAAGTATCAAAAATATTTTTTAAAATATTAAAAATCAACTTTTAATTACAAAAATTGAAACAGCATGAAGGTTTTTGATAGGAGACATTTTTGATATCAGTAAATTTTTATTTAACTATCTAAAAGGTAGTCTAAACATCATGTATTTATTATGAAACAAATATTTATTAACTTTACAAAAAATAAATAAGTTAACTATAAATCTATTTTTTTTATTTTTATGAGGTAAACAAAAGTCTACAACATGCAAGTGCCAAAGCAAGCTTTCACTTTTGCATAGACTGCATACACATACACACCCTATTATATTTCTATTCTTTCTATTATCTTTTGATCACTAACAGCTTCATACATTTAGTTAGACTTTAAATCTTACTGTTAAAATAAGGCAAAGCCTTTGTATTAAAATGTATATTACTAAGTGATCAAAATAGATTCTTATTGTTAAAATCAGTTAGTAACATTAGCAGTACTAAAATGTGAAGTCATTTAAAAGGTTAATTATATAAAGTCATTATATTTTTAAAAATGAATAATTTTTTTAGTTATTAATTTATTATAAAAAATAAATAAAAAGTAAATAAATTTACATTTATTTACTTAAGACAAATTTTACTGCTTCAATTATTCCAGAAAAGTTAAGACTTTTATTAGAAATTTACAAGCAAAATAAAAATCCCTTTTTTGAACTAACAATAAAACTTTCATTGTTAGCCGAGAGGTCATCGCAGATGCCTTGGAAGCAAGTAGTTGGTTGCAGACAGTTGTGGGTTTGCAGCCTGGCCGATGCTATGACATATGAGAAAAAAAACAATAAAACTTTTAATATAAAAGCATAAACAAAACAAAAATTTCTTTTTAAATTTGCAGTAAAAAAGAAAAATGTTAGGATCAAAGTTAGTATTTTTAAAATAAAAACAATTATTATATTTCCGAATTATAAGAGAGACAATATGATTATGATTATTATATTTTAAATATATTTATATATTAAATAAATAATTTCATTGCTAAACTAAAAATGAATAAATATTCTTTTATATTTTATGTAATAAATGTAAACATGAAAATGATATATTTAATTAAAATGTATATCATTTTCATTTTGCTGTAAGTGGATTACTTTTTGAAATTTCATGATTTTATTTAGATACTCTTAATAATAAATACATGCATTTTATTTCTTTGGTAAATACATTTTTTTCATGGATTTTTTTTAATACCTCCCATAAATTCAATAATAAATATATACAATTTATTTCTTAGCAATTAATTTTTCTTTGGTCATTGATATGTATTTATTGTCCAATTTGGTAGTGAAGTGAGGTAAAATAGTAATACCTGTGAATTTTCATTCTTTACCTGTTTAACCTTTTTATTTTATTTATTTTCTTCTATAGAGCAGTAACTATTAGTTTACAATAATATTAGATACTTGATAGCACAATAGAAGATAACAGTCAATAAAATGTAATCACAATCAACTTTGGGCTGTTTATGAGATAATAAAAGCAAAAAAATCAAAGAACAACCTAATTTCAAATATACACAATTTGATAACAGTAATTAAATAAATGTTATTCTACTTTTGAATAAAAGTTATGATTTGTACAAAAATCTAAATGAAAATATTAGCATTATTATGGACTGTAAATATAAAGCTTCTCCAAATATCTAATTACTATATTTTATATTAAACTTGTTTTTGTCGACAATATGTACAAAATGTCTGCATATTTCAGCATATAAAAATAAGGTAGATCTGTTATATACAACTCAGGAAGTAATAAATTAATTTTGATCTGATGATTTTTTTCACGTACATATATATATTTTGAAAAGAATAATGCACCTTTTTTTTATAATACAGCTTTGATTCAAGTGCTTTCTAAGGAGTAAGTGTATCAGCCAGAAAAATAGAAATGAATTAGGAATCCCTGTGTAGTAGTTTCCATTGCTAGGCTTACAAATATGTAAGTTTCTTCACTCACATTATATTTATGGATTATTGCTCATACTTCCTATAATCCAGAGAAACTGTCTTTATTCTTTAAAAAGAATTAAAAAAAATTCTAACAGTTTATATCCACTTATCCAAAAGGAGTCGATCTCATGTATTTCCAGATTACATATATTGTTGATCTTATACAAATAATAAGCTCTGATGGTGACTACAATCAAATATTATTGATAAGTAATGTATATACTATTTTTTAAAAAAACTGTTTTTCTTATGATAAAATCATCCGTGTTAAATGGGGCTATAATTATTTTTATACTGCGTTATTTTAATCAATAGGGAGTAATACTAATGTTTTTTTATGAGATAGATTAAACTCATGTAAATTAAAAAGAAAAAAAATCATTTCCCCTCTTTTACATTTTGTTTATATTCAATAGGTAAGAAAAAATTTGATGTTTTATAAATGGGATAGCTTTTAAAAAAATCTATTTCTAATAAATATAAAATTTATAGTTGCTTTTATAATTTTATATTTACCTAGTTGTACATATAGGATTATAATATCAACAAATAAAAAATCCTTCTCCTTTTTTCTTTTCAAAAACTTAATTTTTTATCTCAATACTGAACATATATATACATTAATATACAAAACTCCAACGTTTCAACTGTTTTATCTCATACAGTCATTTTCAAGGATCTGTAACAATATTAAATACATATCAACAAATAAACTTCAATTACATAAAAACTTTCTCTTACATTAACATAATAACAAACATATAGAAATATATTTTACTGACAGCTTTCTCCCACTGCTATATTTTATTACTCTTTTTTTTTTTTTTACATTGTTTAATTACAAATATATCTTAAAATCATCCAAGAAACTTTCTATACAAATTTAAATACCAACTCTAATTTCCAAAAACCTCTCCCTTTCTTTAAATTTTATCTAAAACCCATCTTAAAACTACATTCCTAAACTATATATTTAAATGAATATAAAACAAATTTAAACATCCCCCCCCCTCTCTCTCTTTTATACAAAAAACTTCTAACAATTTACCTAAACCCATTAAGCATTTATTTTAATTATACAGTAATTTATATTTCTTATCTACTCCATTAATTCTATTTAGAGTAGGATTATATTTTTTTATATAAAAAAATTCTTTAACCATCGTTTCCCTGTAATTTTTAACCCTTTCTAACATTTTAATACTAAATTCTTTATGACCTAAACCTTTACAATGAATGTAAATATTTGAATTTTTGTCATACAAATGTTGTCTAAGTCTAGTTTTTAATTTATTCTTAGTTGTACCAATATATGAAACCTTACCCCCCTCCCTCTTACAATTTAAACATTCAATTAAATATATTCCATTCATTTTGTCAGTTTCTATATTTTTTGTATCATTGATTAAATTTCCTAAATTCAATTTCTTTTTATATACTGGTTTAATAATTAACCTACTTTCCCCTTTGTATTTATTATTTATACTTTTTATAATCTTTTTAATCTTCATAAAAGTATCTCTAGAAACATTGTAACTATTATATATAAAATTATTTACATCTTTCCCATTGTTTCTCTTTTTTATTATTTTTTTAATATTTCTTTTATTACATAATTTATCAATAATTTTAACTGGATAATTATTTTTTATACCTTCCTCTTTTATATTACTAATTTCTTTTTTTATTATTTTTCTTCAGAACATAAATTAATTGCTCTGTTTATCCTATTATTAATAATATTAATTTTATGTTCATATTCAATATCTGAATCCCAACTACTTAACAAACCATAAAAAGTTTCTTTTCTGAATACACTAGTTTCAATATCAACCTTACAATTTTTAATAATTTTTTTTATTATAACATCCATATAAGTAATTACATTATTTTTTTCTTTTTCCATAGTAAAACTAATGTCATCATCAATTGAATTAATATACCTTATAAAACCTTCAGATTTTCTATAATTGCCATTGAACACTAAAAAATAATCATCAACATACCTAACCCAAAAAACAGGCTTATTACATTTTATTGACTGTTTTTTGGGTTAGGTATGTTGATGATTATTTTTTAGTGTTCAATGGCAATTATAGAAAATCTAAATGTTTTATAAGGTATATTAATTCAATTGATGATGACATTAGTTTTACTATGGAAAAAGAAAAAAATAATGTAATTACTTATATGGATGTTATAATAAAAAAAGTTATTAAAAATTGTAAGGTTGATATTGAAACTAGTGTATTCAGAAAAGAAACTTTTTATGGTTTGTTAAGTAGTTGGGATTCAGATATTGAATATGAACATAAAATTAATATTATTAATAATAGGATAAACAGAGCAATTAATTTATGTTCTGAAGAAAAATTGTTTATAAAAGAAATTAGTAATATAAAAGAGGAAGGTATAAAAAATAATTATCCAGTTAAAATTATTGATAAATTATGTAATAAAAGAAATATTAAAAAATAATAAAGAAGAGAAACAATGGGAAAGATGTAAATAATTTTATATATAATAGTTACAATGTTTCTAGAGATACTTTTATGAAGATTAAAAAGATTATAAAAAGTATAAATAATAAATACAAAGGGGAAATTAGGTTAATTATTAAACCAGTATATAAAAAGAAATTGAATTTAGGAAATTTAATTAATGATACAAAAAAATATAGAAACTGACAAAATGAATGGAATATATTTAATTGAATGTTTAAATTGTAAGAGGGAGGGGGGTAAGGTTTCATATATTGGTACAACTAAGAATAAATTAAAAACTAGACTTAGACAACATTTGTATGACAAAAATTCAAATATTTACATTCATTGTAAAGGTTTAGGTCATAAAGAATTTAGTATTAAAATGTTAGAATGGGTTAAAAATTACAGGGAAAGGATGGTTAAAGAATTTTTTTATATAAAAAATATAATCCTACTCTAAATAGAATTAATGGAGTAGATAAGGAATATAAATTACTGTATAATTAAAATAAATGCTTAATGGGTTTAGGTAAATTGTTAGAAGTTTTTTGTATAAAAGAGAGAGAGAGGGGGGGGATGTTTAAATTTGTTTTATATTCATTTAAATATATAGTTTAGGAATGTAGTTTTAAGATGGTTTTTAGATAAAATTTAAAGAAAGGGAGAGGTTTTTGGAAATTAGAGTTGGTATTTAAATTTGTATAGAAAGTTTCTTGGATGATTTTAAGATATATTTGTAATTAAACAATGTAAATAAAAAAAAAAGAGTAATAAAATATAGCAGTGGGAGAAAGCTGTAAGTAAAATATATTTCTATATGTTTGTTATTATGTTAATGTAAGAGAAAGTTTTTATGTAATTGAAGTTTATTTGTTGATATGTATTTAATATTGTTGCAGATCCTTGAAAATGACTGTATGAGATAAAACAGTTGAAACGTTGGAGTTTTGTATATTAATGTATATATATATGTTCAGTATTGAGATAAAAAATAAAGTTTTTGAAAAGAAAAAAGGAGAAGGATTTTTTATTTGCTGATATTATTGTAGAACATATATATTTTAAAAGAAAAAATGGATGTACCTTTGCTGCATTATTATATATTATATATAGGATTATATAAATTTTTCATATCTTATTCATAATATTGTGGCCATATTAAAAAAAACAACCTCATTTATATTGTGTATTTAATTAATACATTGTACAGGCTTAAACCTGTATCTATATATGTAATATATGTGGGATTCGAACTCAGACTTTCACATGACCCACTACTCTCAGTCCTTCTCATGTGTGTGATCAGGTGGGTCAGCAATATGAGATGGCACTGAGAGTAGTGGATTGTGTGAAAGTCTGAGTTTAAATTGTGTATTTAATGTATATTTGTTGAAAATAACTTTTTAATTCACAGTTAACTGCATCTATGTACTGACATAAATATCTGTGGATGACTGTTGAACTTATGGCACTGTTTCGTATTTATTTCTATTTTTGTAAATATTTCTTTTTTCATTGTATACAAGTAATGAATTTATTTAATTCATGATATAAAATGTTTTTCTATTTCAGTATTTTTAATTGCAGTAGACTTATAAATAGCAAAGTTTCTTTACTCAGCTTTAAAAAAGTTAATTACTTAATATGTAAATATAGGGGATTTGAACTCAGACACCATACCACTGACACACATGACCCCACACATGTAGAAAAGATAAATAACCCCCAATATACGTATTTCATGCTGAACCAGCACTCCTCAGTTGGTCCAGATTATCTTCTTCCACACATATATATAATCAGTGTCAGTTTATTGTTAGCATTCTATGCTCCTTTTTTTTTTAAGTAAATAAAGTTTTATATTAACAAGTGATACAATCTGCACAAATTATCTTCATGACATATCTTTAATAATCCACTTCTATATCTTGCAAATTAGAAAACTGTAACAACTCAAAAGACTAAAGATACCACTCTTGAATTTCATAGTTATTTCAGAACATGTATCTAGAAGTGATATTTTTTAGTGCATGTCTAAAGGTTGAGATTATTAAAACATTATGAAAATATAATATTAACAATAGCGATAGTTAATCGCTAAACTGGGATTCTTTAGATTTTCAATCTGGCATACATTTTATCAATTTGTATTCAAATACATCTGAAAAATAATAATTAATGCAATGCTTCTTTTAATTAAGCTTGTTTGGACTGTTATTATCTATTTGGAAATATGTTGATGTTTTCTTTTAAAAAGTCTTTGATATAATAACAAGTTTATTGTATCATACCATACCTAGGTTGTTGTATTTTATTTTGACAAAAAAAATTTTCAAAATACTTCACTCCCATAACTTTACAATCACAGAAGTTATTGCCAGCTCCTCGTATTTCCTAAGATTTCAATTTATCTGATTTTTAAAAAAATAAATACTTCTAACATTGCATGTACATATTATAAAACAACATTTGACAATTCTAATGATCCTGCAAAGCACTGCAGTGTCAGAGTTGATAAATTATTGTTGATGTTGTTGTTATTATTATTATTAGAAGAATTTGAACTCAGATTTTCTCTACAGCCATCCATTCCATCTTTCACAACTAATACACATGACCACATACATGTGAAAAAGATAAATGATTTCCAATATAATACTTCACACTGAACCAGCACTCATCAGTTGGTCCAATCATCATCTCCCACACACATTTATATAATCAGTGCTCAGTTTATATTAAGGTAGCAAATCTTCAAACTTCAATGGACAGGCTCCAATCTTCTCCACCCTCCAACTCTTCAGTCATCCATATCATTGAAAATCTAATAATGGAATGATCAAATCCCTTGTTGACGCCAATATTATTGTCATACCCGTGTTGACTTTAAATCACTCTGATCTACTCATGTATAAGACCTTATTATTATTATATATAACTCCTGGAAATCACATAGATAGCAATTCTCTATATTGCCCTATCATTGCTGTTTAAAGACACATTCACTAAATAGGATAACCTCAATCTTATAATTTATATATTAAGAGGTCTAATATAATAAATTAGACCTTTGCCATTTTTCTTGTTGTCATAAAATTTTTAAAAATATTCTTTACCATCATAGTTTAAAAGCATTAATATTTTTCCTGTCCTTTTTCAACATCCAATTCTCACATTCTTGGAGAATTATAAAAAAATTCGTAACTTGAATTTTCTATAGAATTATTTACTCCTAGTATCAATAAATGTATAAATTATATGTGGCAATAAATGTATAAACTATATGCTATCTTTTGCACGATATTTATGTCAATTTTTTCACTAGTAAAAAATGCACATTTTTTTTCTTAAATAAAAATTCCACGTTAAATCTCAATAAATCATTATTTCAAAAAATACTGATACAAAGTAATTTATGATATACTTTAAACTATATTTTTCATTTTGATTTTAATTTATTAATGTGGAACCGTCTAATGGCTCTTATTAAATTGTAAAAAAAAAGTAGCAGTTATAAATTTTAATTTTAAAGTTGAAAATCGGCGGTAGATAGAAAAGTGTTATTTATGAATAATTGAAAAGAGGATTTTAAAATTAAATATAAATAATAAAAGTGCATTAGCAACTAATATAAACATAAAATTTCATTTGGATAGAAAATTTTTTAAATATGACCCTATATATATTTTAAACAACTTTTTTGAAAATATTAATACAAAATTGTAAGACATTCTGTTTATATTTGTTACATACATATGTAAAACATTGAATCATATTTGGTGTTTTCCAATGCATCTATTTAAATAAATAAAAACTTGAACATTTTGAAGCCTATTGAAAAAATATAGCGATGGGGTGTTTCAAATATTTTGTATAGATGTCAGCTAGTATTATGCATTGTTTTTTTGTTTTTTATATTCGAGTTTGGGGAGTAAGTATAATTATTGTACAGTCTTTCTAAACATATTTAAAATTAAACATGTTTGTTTATTTGTAATGTAAGACCTTTGCTTACTTAGTTTCATACTGCTTATTTAAATTAGCTTGAATTTTAATATATATTGAAACACTTCTTCCTTGCTTCCCAAGACATGAAAAAGATAATTTATTTATTCCAAACATCAGGTGGGAGAAGGTAAAAAAAATATTTAAGTTGTAAATATTTAAAATTTTGTTATTCAATTTTTTATTTTGTAATTTTTAAATATGTGTGATATATATAACACACATACATGCAAATACGTTTGTGAATCATTTTGTAAGAAAAAAGAACTTTAAAGAGAAAATTGCATGATGTTTGTAAAAGTTTATTTTTTTATCTATTTCAAACAATGCCTAATTTAAGGGACGATGTTTTTAATCAATTACCTTGATTTGAGATTTATTGTCCTTTCGGTGGGCAGTGTTAAGATTAATGTCAAAGTAGTGTCAAAATTTTTGTTGTTTTTCTTTCAAAATATAAATGTATTATTGCTACTATTGTTACATGTTGATTAGTAGGGTGTTAGAAAGGGGGGTTAATTCTTTGTTTCTATGGTTGTGTATCTGTATTGAAGATCCTGAGTGTGTTTTGTTGCTTGTTGTGTTGAAATTTTCCTTGAGCATCTTACGTGATGAGTTGAATTTGAAGCATTAGGTCCTAGGCAGTTGTGGTATAGTAAAAAGGTTCCATGGGTCTTCAAACCAGGCTTTTAAAGCAAGGATTTCATCTCTTTTCTTCATTTTGATTAGTTTTTGTATGAAATAAGTGTCCTCATTCAGGTGCGGCATTGTGAAAATTTTCATGCACCTAACTGTCCAAACAGTGTATGTTAAGAATATCGAGAGTCTAATCACTGCTATTGTTCTGGTTTTTAGGCAGTCTTTTAATGAAAGAATTTTGTAGTAATCAATCTTTGAGTGGTCAAAGATAATTTTCCTGATATTTCCCAGCCCTGTACAGTTGAATATAATGTGGTGAAATGTTTCTTCTTGTCTCTTGCAGTTGATGCAGATTGGATCTATTTTAGTCATTTGTCTTTTATAGCATAGGTAAGTGTTGGTAGTCATTGCCTCCAGGTTGATTTTTATTATTAGGTCAAGATACTTAGGTTCCATATTTCAGAATTTAAAAAGTGATGTGATTCTTTTATTGGTAATGCCAAGTTTTGAGTCACCAGTTTTAACATTTGGGTTGAGGAGTTTGTATGCATCCCAGATTTTAAGTTTCTTATTGAATAGTTCCTTTGTAAAATACATGTGAGTATCAAGAAGTTCAATAATGATTTCAATACAGATCTTTTTAGTAGGAGGTGGCCAATCTGTTGGGGAGACAGTTTCTGTGAATTGTTTATGCCCTTGTCTTGGCAAGTGTACTGATGATTCTTACCATGAATAGTATAATAGAGTCTTTAATTGCTTTGGACATAGCACTATGCAATTTGTGTATTGAGAAGCTGAGAAATTTTTGTGGTTCGGCAGTGAATTTGGTGTTAATTTTCTTGCCAGAACTGATTCTCCAAACTGCTGATTTTTGAGGATTGATGCTTAGGCCGGTTTCTTTGGTAAATTGTTCTATGATATTGTATAGTTTGCTAAGGTATTTAGTGGATGGTAGAATCACTAGCACATCATCCATGTAAGCAAATGCTTTAATTTGTTTGAGTAGTTTTGAAATGTATATTCCTGGCAATTGATTTTCTATTTCTTTAAGCAATGGGTTAATATAGGAGATGAAAAGTAAGGCACTGAGGGGAGAACCTTGCAGAATTGAAATTTCAGGTTTAAATCCTTGTGCAATGTTACCATTTAGTGCTATAAAAATTTGTCTGTTTCCCAAAAGGTTATCCAGGATTTGAATTATCTCCTTGGGAACAGCGAAGTCATTGAGTATGTCCAGAAGTTTGTTTATTCTGACAGAGTCAAATGCGGCAGTGATATCCAAATGCACTACAATGGATTTAGATTGTCTGTGAAGTCTTATATGGTCTATTAGAATTCTAACTTCTCCTATGGCTGTCATTGCTGAAGAACCTTTATTTGTAAATTGTGATGGCATAATATTTTGCAAGATTTTTGCCTGAATTTGATCTTTTATCACCGATTTCTCTTAAAAAAAAAAGGTGAACTTTATAAATAAAATATTTATCTTTTTGTATCAGATTATTTTAAAACTGTATAAAACAATACCTAATCTACAAATAAAATGTAATCTCTTGTAATAAAAAAATAGGCATTGTAATAAAAGTAATTAGTTGAAAATGTTAAGAATTTAATTAGTAGTTTAAAAATACTAGATTATCTGGAGTAATTTTAATAATGCCTATTCTAGATGTCTCCAAGAATACAGGTGGGTAAACAATAGAACTGGAGACATATATAAGCAAAAAATGTTAGCGGCATGGACTATTCACTTTTTGCTCTTTTCTTTAATTCCCGCATGAACATAGATTATTATTATTCTACACTTTTTGTGATCAAAAGTTCTACTTATTTCACTACTTATCACTATAAAATTTTCCAAAGAAGAATCTACAGTGGTTATCTGCAATGCTTGTTTAAAAGAAACCTAGTAGTCTCTATACAGAATGAAAGGATCAATCATCTTCAGCATTTACATTGTTAATATGTGTGGCTAAGGTTATCCCAATGATGAACTCACCTTTTCTGGCATAACTCCAATTCCCACTATGGGATAAATTACTGACCCAACTGACCTCCTGTCTTTTTGCTGATCAACAACCTGGATATCAAAGCATCTTTTCAATTACCTGCTAAAGGAATGACATGTGGTATTTAAGTATTAGACCTGCAGTGCCTTTTCACATTCATATCAATCTGCTGACAACTTTCTAATCTGTTGATCTGACAAAAATAACATGTACACTTGGATTTTCTACAAACTTAAAGTGATAAATTTTCAAAACAGACATGTACACCCAGTTATCAGAATCTTGAATACATATGTGAAGAGGCACTGCAGGTCTAATATGTGTTGCAGGTTTAATAATAAAACAATTGTTAAATTATAAAAATACTCTAAAATATTACCAAAAAACTCTAAAATTTACACATATAGTATTAACCATGTAATATATAAAAATATATTAAAAATATGAGTTTTAATCAAAAAATTCGATCTTAAAAGTACATTTTTAATAGCAGTAAAGATATTGATTTGCCATACAAAAATATGTAAAATATGACAAGCCAATTATGCAATTCCTAAAGGTTATTTTAGATTAAACAAAACAATCACTAAATTACAAAAATATTCTTAAATATTAACAAAAAACTGTAAAATATACACACATGGTACTTATTGTGCAATATAACAGAAATTATCAAGATGAAATATCAATTTGTTTGTTCTACCTTATTTTATGTGGATCAACTATTTGGTCCAAAATGGAGACTCAAATTATTCCCCTCCCCCCAATGGATATTTACTAATACATGATTGTGCATTTTTAACAATACTAAAAATATGACTTTGACACAAAAAATATAAAATATGATGTGGAATGTTAATTTCTACCAATATTAAAAATATGAATTTCACCAAAAATATTTGATCTTAAAAAGTACATTTTTAACAGCCAAAAATATTGATTTGCCATACAAAAATATGTGAGATATAACAAGCCAATTATGCAATTCCCAAATGTTATTTTAAATATGGACAAAACAATCACTAAATTACAAAAATAGTCGAAAATATCAAAAATCGTAAAATATACACAGTATAATATATAACAGAAATTGTCGCAATGAAACAATCAATTTTCCAGTTCTACTTTATTTTAAGTGGATAAACTTTTTTCCCAAAATGGAGACTAAAAGTAAAATTTTTATTTTTTTAAAAATGCACACTTACTTAACATGTGATTATGTAAATTAATACACTGTACAGGCTTACACGCACATGCACATATATGATGTAATACAAGGAATTCAAACTCAGACTTTCACACAATCCTCAACTCTCCATGCCATCTCATATTGCTGACTCACCTGATCATACACATATTGAAAAGATAAATAATCACCAATATGTGTAATTCATGCTAAAACAGCAATCATCAGTTGGTCCAGATTACTATCTTCATGCATATAATTATATACACATCTTTTCACTTGTTTTTCTTTTTAAATTATAGCTCCATGATAATAAATATATAAATTCAACATTCCTTTTCTTTTTAAAACTTGTTTTTATTCCAACTATAATTTTCTTTCTCCTTCCAATACAACGTTTCAACTACATTCTGTAGTCATTATCAAGTTTCCTTAAAAAATAATAATAATAATAATAAAATAAATAAATAAAAATAAAAAACAAAAATAATAACACAAATAAATAAAATATTAATACATTCCAAATATATAATATTCAATTAAAACCATAATATTATTATAATCTACAAATACAATTATTTACCTCCTTCCCTATCTTTAATTATTTCTTTTAAATTACCTTTATAAATTAATACTCTTCTTATATAAATTTATTATCTTTTCTCTAAATCTTTACCCATTAACATTCTTTTTATAATCCCCCCCCCCCTTTTTATTTTTATATATTATTCCTATATTATCTTATTTTTTATCTCTATTTATTAACATTCTATTTAATACTGGTTTATACTGATCTATATATACTTCCTCTTTTTTTATTCTCTCTTTAAAATTTGTAATGCATAAGGCCATTGGAATGCGTTACAAATTTTAAAGAGAGAATAAAAAAAGAGGAAGTATATATAGATCAGTATAAACCAGTATTAAATAGAATGTTAATAAATAGAGATAAAAATAAGATAATATAGGAATAATATATAAAAATAAAAAGGGGGGGGGGGATTATAAAAAGAATGTTAATGGGTAAAGATTTAGAGAAAAGATAATAAATTTATAAAAGAAGAGTATTAATTTATAAAGGTAATTTAAAAGAAATAATTAAAGACAGGGAAGGAGGTAAATAATTGTATTTGGAGATTATAATAATATTATGGTTTTAATTGAATATTATATATTTGGAATGTATTAATATTTTATTTATTTGTGTTATTATTTTTGTTTTTTATTTTTATTTATTTATTTTATTATTATTATTATTATTTTTTAAGGAAACTTGATAATGACTACAGAATGTAGTTGAAACGTTGTATTGGAAGGAGAAAGAAAATTATAGTTGGAATAAAAACAAGTTTTAAAAAGAAAAGGAATGTTTAATTTATATATTTATCTTCATGCATATACATAATCAGTGCTCAGCTTTATATTAAGATATCCAATCTTCATATTTTAATGGACAGGCTTCAAACTACTCCAACCCACAACTCTTCAGCCATCCATTTCATTGAAAATCTGATGATGGATGTTCAAAGCCCATGTTAGTGCCAAGGTTGTCATCCTACCCATGTTGACCATTTAGTCATTCTGACCCCTCATGTTGTACTGGAGAATAATCCATTTACATACACGAGGGATGGGCAGACTTTTAATGACCTATGTTTTTTTAAATATATAAATTAATACACTGTACAGGCTTACACACACCTGCACATATATAATGTAATATAAGGGATTCGAACTAACATGGGCTTTGAAAGTTCCATCATCAGATTTTTAATGAAATGGATGGCTGAAGAGTGTGGGTTGGAATAGTTTGAAGCCTGTCCAGTAAAGTATGAAGATTGGCTATCTTAATATAAAACTGAGCGCTGATTGTATATATGTGTGAGGATAGTAATCCAGACCAACTGATGATTGCTGGTTTAGCATAAAATACATATATTGGTGATTATTTATCTTTCCTTCATGTGTATGATCAGGTGAGTCAGCAATATAAGATGGCATGGAGGGTTGACAGTTGTGTAAAAGTCTGAGTTCAAATCCCTTATATAACATGTGATTGTATTTGCAGTTCACATGAAAATGATTGTAATCAACACTTCATGCACTTTTATAGGTCTTCCAACAGTCAGAATAAATTGTTGAATCAAAACTATGAATACAAATGAAGTAAAAAATAGTTAAAAAATTCAATTGATAGCACTAAAGATGTTGTGAATGAAATCTGGACATTAACTGAGAGTATAAAATTATCACAAAAAAAAACATGACAGGAATTCTCAAATCCTCCAACCATGTCCCCTTACGAATGCCAATTTTACTGTTACACAATTTGATACAAGATCAGATAACACCACAAGATTTACTTGACATGATCATAAGTTTATACATTTATCACGAATGTAAAATGGCCTTCAATCTCCTCTATGTTGCAGGTCTAATACATAAGTACCTGATATGGATTTGAACACTCAATTAAAGTACATCCTCCAAACAAATCCAAGTAAAAATGTGAGATAACTTTATTTATCTAGTAGTCTTTAGTCACTATAATTTGATAACACATATGTTTATTATAAAATCATTTCTGTTTGGTTTAAAATAAGTAATTTATAATTAATTTGTAAGTTATGTTAATATTTTATGCTTTTTGTTAATTTCCCTTTATGGATGAATTATTATTTTCTTTTCATTTAGTAATTAACAATAGTTGATTAATTGCAATCTAGGTTAAGTTTATTCTTGTTGAAGATATATTGATTTTCTAATTCTTCATTATTTTGTTTAACTCTTAAAACATTTTTTTTAGAATGTTAGTTATTTATAAATTGTTTTTAAATGTAAGAAATTGATAAAGTTTGTTATTGTAGCCAGAGAATTATTTCTTCAGATTCTCCATTATTTTTAATTGACTCTTGTCTAAAGACTTTAATTACGTACTTTAAGCAAATATGCATTTATCAATCATTAGATTTAGTAAACAGTTACCGCTTAAAGTATTTGGTTTGTGCAATTGACTTTAATTTAATGAAAGGATTTGTTAGATTATTTTATTAGGAAATTATTAGAAAGTTGTGTGTGTATGATATATATTTGTCCACCTTTAGAATTTTCAAGATTTACCAGAGTCTTTGTTACCTTTACCTTTAACAGCTACATCTTTGTCCAAAAAATGATATATATATGATTTGGACATATTTTTCAATAATGGCCTGACTTTATCACACTTAGATAAGCTTTAGTATGGTTACCTGGACCTTCCATTCTATCACCACTATATTTTGTCTTAATAATACTCAGCCTCTGTCAGCCAAGTTTCCGATATGCTCCTCGCTCTCAACGTTTGGTAGGGCAGTCAGAATTATCCTTGCAGAGATTGGCATAGGAATAGCCCCTCGTTTATTATTTTTATATTACTTGTTTCAGCTCTGATTATTTTGGACAAGGTCGGCACACAAAAATATAAGATTAAAATATAAGTTCTAAATTAATTAAGATCAAAAGTTTATGATTTTGATATTTCATTAAAATGGATGCATTTCTGATTTAAAGAACTATCGACATAAAAGATAATTAAAATTCAGATTTATTTATTAGACAAAGATAAAATATGTTTGGATTATTGAATTAACAAAACCATTCATAAGTGAAATTAATCGATTTTAAATTTTTTATTGTTTTTTTAAGGTGTTATATTTTCATTTTGTAATTAATAAATATTGTTTTGATTATTTAAATTTGCCTGCTATTTGTTTGCTGATATCTGTCTATCAGTTGTTTAATACTTATGTGCCTCATATTCTAAACTAAGCTAGCTAGCATCAGGAGGAATTATTATATCCAAATATGTCCAGATTATCATATATACATTTACATAAAATAAAAATTTCAAACTGGTAGAGTAGTTTGTTGGCAACTGTGTTTGGTACAATATATATATAATATCATGTCTGCCCATCCCTACTATATGTATTAAATGGATTATGTTCTGTATGTGAGGGGTCAGATTGACTTTAGGTCAACATGGGTGTGACAAGGGTCTCGGCCTCAGGGTGGCCTTTGAGCATTCCATCATCAGATTTTCCATTGGATGGATGGTTGAAGAGTTGGAGTATGGAGTGGATTGAAGTTTGTCCATTAAAGTATGAAAATTGGCTATCTTAATATATATCTGAGCACTTATTGCATATATGTGTAGAGATGATAATATGAACCAAGTGATGATTGCTGGTTTAGCATGAAATACAGATATTGGTGATTATTTATCTTTTCAACATATATGTGTTCAAGTGTATCAGTGTTATGAGATAGAGTGGAGAGTGATGGGTCATGTGAAAATTGGTGCTCATATACCTATATAAAGAAGGAGTGTAACTGAAAGAATATAGCTATGGGACATTTCAAATATATTACTGGAATAATCAGGGAGACAATATTTTTAAAGTGCACTAATTCATTCTAAAGTTTCTTTTATGCTAATTAATTTTATATAATAATTTAAGCAAACTGTCACTGTTCAATGTAAATAAAAATATAAATGATATTTCATAACTAGCTTGAGAATTAGTTTTAGTCATATTCCCCTCATCATTAAAATAGCACATTAATTTGCTTTTAATATGGGTGTTCAGATATAAGCTATTCTTAAGTAGGGGGTGATCTCTTTCAAATATTACTATGACTAATTTCATCATGGAGGGGTAATGATAATTAGAAAATATAATTGAGTTTCTTTTGATTTAATCTACAGTTTTATAATTGTTTATTTCATTAGAAATCTCAGTTTAATTTTCTAGTAAATAAAAAAAAATATAAATATTATAATTGGTTTATAAATAACCTCTTGATAGTAAATAATCTGTTACTGTTTCTATTTATTTGAATTTGAAATAAAAGAGGGCTTTCTTTTATTTCTAAATAAATTTAAGCCAATTAGGACTATTAGAATCAGTTATTTAGTTTAGAAGCTGTCAATAATAATTAATAGTTATGTCACATCACAGCTGCTAACAAATTTCTCTAGCCATTACATGAGCATAACTCCACTCATTCTTTTGTTTACATTATAATTAATCCATAAAATTATTTAATTTATTATACGTAATGTTACACATCTATAATTTATAATAGAAATTCATTAATACATTTATATAAATTGATTGTTTGATTAGAAGAGCATTTGCTGTTGACACCTGTGGTAGTGTGATTGCTATTAGGACTAGAATTTTTGTTTAACATTCACAATCTGTACACTGTCATAAAAATGTTTACACTAAAAAGCACTATAAAGGAATGCATGTATATCCTACTCAAAGACATGACATTTTATGGATTATTGGTCATATTGCTGGATATATTAATGTCCTCTAATGTTAAAATAAGGGTTGTATTAAAATTACGATTTGTTCCAAACATACTAGTAGTAAGAAGTAATTGCTACTCATGCTTAATTTCAGTAATATCAAATTTACCAATTACATTTTCAAATTTATTATGTAATCAAGAAAATGGAATTCTCTTGAAGAGGATATTGAGAAGATGAGTAAATATGTTATTGGATTCACTAAAAAGAATTCCAATTGGTTGACTGATAATGATTGTATAATGAATGACTTCATTAAAAAGAACCATAGGCCATACTTACAATTTTTTTAAATAGTAATTTTACTAATAAAAACACTATAGATTTTAATATATCTTGAGCAGTTTTAAGAAATAGTGTGTGAGACGATTTCAAAACTAATGGTATTTTATAAGAATGTGGTTGCATTATCTGATATTAAACACAGTTCTACTCTTACAATTTATAAACATATAAAAGTAAAAAAGCCTGTTCTTTCAAGACCTTTAATCAAGAAATTATTCCAATTCATAGGTAATGAGTGGTTAGTTGGATTTTAGAGCATTAAATCACAATACAACAATTTTGTTATTTAATACATGTAAAAACAAAACTCAGAAGAACAAGTATGTTATGCATCCTCTTATAAATTTGGTCAAAGTACTTTATTTTATTAATCAAAAAGAATTAGGAATATGTTGAAAACAACTGGTTGTGCAAGAAAGTTTATTTATATGATACGATATTATGAAAAAAAGTATCCAGATATGAGTTCGAACCCACCTCTGCAAAATTGGTTTGAAATGAGAGGCACAATGTTAAACGTAAGGTAAAGGAAGCTTACCTGATAGCGGAAGACTCCTTTGCCAATAATTGCAAAGAATCATGTTTTGCTATATCCAAAAGATGGGCTAATTGACTCATTTGCATAAAGTTTGCATATTGCAAATATATAATGATTCCAATGAGTGAGTCATAGCAGGCTATGATTATGAGAAGTACACTTTCTCGATAGCACTTAGCCATTTTAATTTATTGACTACAATTAATTTGTTAATTTATACAGCTTTATGTTATATGTGTGTTGGCACAACTTTATTATTATTATTACTGATAGTGAAAATTCCAAGGACCTTGAAATAAACATGGGTATTAAACAGGTATGTATATTACATCATATTTCTTTTCTATTTTTATGATAGTGATCTTTGGAATAGTTTATTAATGTTTCATTAAACAGTTACCAGATGTCATTTAAAAGCTTCAATTTGAACCAATTAAAAGAAAAAGCAAGAATTTCATCATCTTAGATTCTAGATTTACAGTATGCTGATTGTCCTAGCTAATTCAAAAGAGGATTTGATGCAATATATAAATACTTTAGTAATTAATATTTAAAAATTCAGA
Organism: Epiperipatus broadwayi; assembly: GCA_028023455.1. Lineage (NCBI taxonomy): Eukaryota > Metazoa > Onychophora > Udeonychophora > Euonychophora > Peripatidae > Epiperipatus > Epiperipatus broadwayi. Next base: position 5,232,811 of record JAQFVV010000088.1, on the reverse strand, counting down.
TACTTTAGCTATGGGAGAAAATATCCTGGAATTTCTAACATTAGTGGATGCAAATTTAAAAATATTAATGAATTTAAATATCTTGTTAGCTTTCAAGGTAGCTGGAGACTAAAGATCAATGGAGATCCCAAAGTATTGCTGCCACATTTATTTTAAAAAAAGTATTTCATCATAGGACTACAACCAATTCAACTAATTTGATTATGAATAAGATTATTTTGCCTCCAGCACAATGTTAAATATCTGGATATTCAAGTTCATAGAGACCCACACCATCTTACCTATGCCATGATAGTCAAGCCATTGGAAATTTGAGGATTTATACATCCAAAACTCAAACTCACCCAACTCACATAAATTGGCCGGACTCACATCCTTCCTGCACAGAAATCACAGACTATTTAAATTTAAAGCCGACACACAAAAAGAACCTCACAAATTATATTAAAGATCTAGAAAATGTTGGATTTTCACACAACATTATCTACAAAAAGATTAGGCAATTTTAAACTAAGCTACAAACTGACATGGTTAGAAACAATAAACCAAGAATACTGCTACCTTACATACCATCAATTGCTAGGAAACATTATTGCTTCAAATTAGGATTCCACACCCCACCTTCAACAAACAGAATGATAACAATACCAAAGACAAAATATATTTTGATCAAATAGCCCAAGCAGTTTACAAAATTTCATGCCCAAACAATGGATGTAGAGCAGCATATTATGGAGAGACCCATTCCAACATTACCACCAGATCACCTCAACATCATTATTTATACAGGAAAGCTCTAAATAATACTAAAAATAAATCCATATTCTTTGAGCACCAAAAAACAACAGGCCATATGTTCAAACCCACTATGGCAAGGGCACTGTGCACTGAACACAATGATATGAAATGAAAGATTAAGGAGGCATACTTTATTGCAAATGACAACAATGCAATAAAACGAAAAGAATCGTGCTTTACAATCTCCAGAAAATGGTCTTTATGAAAGAAAACTTTGCATAAATTTTGCACAAATTACCACTAAACTTCACTTAAAGTAGGCAATGAATATGGAGACTTACATTCTCTGAAAGTGCTCAGCCATATAATTCTTTTCTAATAATAATAAGCTTCACTTTGTTGCATAAAGAGCAATTTAAACTTACCATTCAAAGGTGAAGTTAAAAAATAAGGATTTTAGTCTAATATATAATATTAAAGTGAGACATATAAAGGCATTGAAAAAATAAAAATTTAAAAATAGGCCATAATATTCTGAAAATATGACACCAAGTTCACAAAATCAATTAGTATGTTATCACTAATCTGAATAGAATGACACTATATATATATATTCATTAAATTAAGTATTTGGACAGAAGAGTAATAACAGACTTTTTAGAAATAATAAACTTAAACATGATGTTTATAAGAAAAAAAGAGTCATTTATATTGTACCTCTGAAGGTACAATAGGGACTGTTTCGCTCACAAGAATATGGCTGAGAGCAGGATCCAATGGACAAACATAATTATGTAAGTTGTTAAAGTTTTTCAGAAAAAAAGTTTGCTGATGCAAAAAGAGTTCAAAAACTGCAAATAAAAAAAAACTAAAGAGCCTATAGGTGATGTAAATGTATGTATTTGAGTTTTAAAAATAATTTTGCATAGTCATTGCAGAAACTCACCTTCAATGTTCTTTATCTTTCCATTTTTTCTTCTTCTGCTGCTGATCCTTATATTTATTTAAACAATTTTTCAACAGTAATTTTTTTTTCTAACTACTATTATGCCATCTGGTATAAGATTTAGTAATCAATAGTTAGCAGATGGTAGTGCTTAAAAATCCTTCTCCAGTGTTATCCTATCTAATATCTCCAGACTGGTTTCTAACTTAGGGCTTTTATCAGTGAAAAGTTTAGGATATATCTAGATCTTTTGGATCTAATGCACTTTTCCTTTAGTGGCCATATTTTACTTCTTTGTTTTACTATCAATCTATAAAATCAAATTGACAAATATGCAAATATTTTCAATCTAAGCCAACTTTCTTATATAGTCATACAATATAAAAACAGTTCAGTATCTATACATTATGGTGTCCTTAGTTTTTTTAACAACTACAGGCACTTCTAATTTTTGGCCAGTATTGGTATGAAACCAATAAAACATCACATGACCTCATTTCATATAATGCTTACATAATGCTATTCTGCAATATTTTTCCTTTTCTCATCATTATTATACTACTTACTATAAGCTTTAAGAAACAATGGATTCCGTACAGTAGTGCTTAATAAATCCTTATTTTGTGCTGTGTTATCCAATATCCCAGATGCAAAGCTACTTGTGATGAAAAGCATATACGAGGTTGGACATATTGAATATAACAATATTGAATAGGGATAGCACTCTTCCATCTATTAATTACTAAAGCTTACAATTGATGGGCTAATAATGTAAAAAAAATGCACTGGATAGCAATGTGTAAGTATTATATAAAATGAGACCATGAGATGATTATTAGCTTTATTTTAGTTTGCTTCTCATTTATTACATATTTTAAAAAAATATAAATATGTAATACCTACCTGATCACCAAGTAATTAAAAAGTTAAAAATGTATGAACTTGGAATTAAAAATTACTTCTGAATGCTATCTTCCTAGATAATTAATAATCTTAGTTACATGGATAATAGTTTGCATTTGCAAAAAAAAAAATAAACCTGATCAGTATTGAAATCAGCTATTATTCCAATCACGATGATGCAAACCCATTTCCAATGGTATTTTTAATCTTTACATAATCTGATCAAACAATGATGTTTGTGCAATGTAAATGATACTTTAATAAGATTATATTCTTCATTATGTAAGATTTGAAATAAGGCATTCTTATACCTGGAACCACTGATTATATACATGTGTGGGAGATGATAATCTGGATCAACTGATGAGTGCTGGTTTAGCACAAAATACATATATTGGTGATTATTTATCTTTTCTACATGTGTGTGGTCATGTGTATCAATGGTATGAGATAGTGTGGATAGTTGAAGGTTGCTTGAAAGTCTGAGTTCAAATCCCCTATATCTTCACTAGGTATTAAAAAATCATTAAATATTTTACAGATTTTTATAAAAAGTAAAGAATGCATGCAGCTAAAAAAGTATTTATTTTACATTCATTGATATTATTACATGTGTACTATCATTTTATCAATCCTATAAAAATAGTAGCATGGAAATGTTGAGTAAACAAAATAGTAGCATGGAAATGTTGAGTAAATAATTTGGGTATCTTATTTTCACTCTTTTCCACTATCAGATAAAAATTTATTGGAAGTTTGACAAATATAAATAGAAAACACTCGATGTTGTTAGCCAAGAGGTCAGCGCAGCCACCTTGCAAACAAGCAGTTGGTTGCAGACAGTTGTTGCAGGTTCGCCTTCTGGCCAATGCTATGACATATGGAAAACACGAGTATCTTTTTCTTTGTGGAAATACTTTTGTCTGCAAACATGCACAACAGTATGCTTTTTTCTGGCAAAATGTCAAATAGTTAAAAATAATGCCATTTTAATTGCTAAAATCATTGGTGGTCGATAGGTAAGTGACAGCTGCTTTACAAGCAGTTGTCCCGGGTTAGCAGGTTCGCTTCCCGGCTGATGCTATGACACATGAGAAAATCAACCTTTGACCATATGAATGTGTATATTGACACTTATCAATGTATGTTGAAAACTTATTGCTTCTAGCGCAACTATTCTATTTTCATCTATGATTATTTTATTGAATGCATTCATCTTATTATATTATAAAAAAAAACTATAAGTGTATTAAATATAGCAAAATTTATTTTGCGAATATAAAAAAATTACGATTTTGAAAATATAAAAATATCTTGCATTGTACAAAATCCCATACCATTAGATTTTTAATTAAATCTGACTCAAGTTTATATATAAAAAATATCTAGTTCATGATCCATGACTGAATGCTTAAAACACATTAAAAATAATGGTCGGATCTAACTTCAATTTAAGGGGTTTTAAATAGAGGCATTTTCGCTAAAATCAGGCTTACCACATACATAAACTTTGCCATCTGGTTGACCAGATGCAAGGTGATTTTTCAAAAATTACCATCTGATGAATTTAATAACTGCTTCCTCAAGATAATTAATAATATCCAAGAAACAGACAAGAGAGGGGCAGATCCATACCTGGCCATATTAACCTGGGAATTCACAACTGGCCTAAACAGCACCTGAACAACCAACCCCTAAATAATTTATATGAAAATAACTATTAAGATTTAATAAAACCCTCCAACCATAGATCACTGAAACAGGGCTAACTAACAATGGTATTTCGTTATAGACTAGATGAATCCACTGATTAAGTTCTTCACTAACATTCATTTTGTATTCTACTGACTTTTGGATTGTTCTTTCTTAGTATATATCACCCTGTAACCTCACCTAGTTAATTCTTGTTGTTTTCTTTGTATTCGCCTATAGGTCAAATAAGATTATTTTGAAAGAGAAAGTAAAAAAAAATAGAATAAATAAAAAGCAAATATCCTGCTTTTTATAATCATTAATTGTCAATGCTCTAAGAAACTTAGACAACTCAAACATAATATTAGAAAATTGAAGTTATATAATTCCAGAAAGTTGATGTGAATGTACTGAAAGTTTTTAATAAGATGATCATAAAAATATTATTAGTAAGATAATTATGGTTGGCTTTGTTCCTTGGAAGTTCATATAAAATTTGAATTCCGGAAGTGCCAAAGTTAATATCAATCTGAGAATTTTACACTCCTGAATTTCACACTGTACCACTGCACTAAAGCACACAGAGATATTAATAAGACAATTAGTGTTAATAAATTAGAAATGTTTTGTACTTTGTCTATAAAACAGGCCAAACTCACTATACATATTGCCACACACAGCAAGCTAGAGTAATCAATGGATGCCAGAAGGCTTGTGCATAAAATCCCTATCTAGTGTCTACTCATCCAATATCCCCAGACTAGTTTCTGACTTGTGGCCTTCATCAGTGAGGAGCCTTGGATAATCAATGGATGCCAGAAGGCTTGTGCATAAAATCCCTATCTAGTGCCTACTCATCCAACATTCCCAGACTAGTTTCTGGCTTGTGTTTTAAAACAGTTATATACAGGCATAAGAAACGATGGTCATGTGATGTTTATTTACTTTGTCTGCAGTTATCATACAGAAAGTAAAATTTGATTTTTACTAGTATTCATTTACTCGTGCTTATTTTACATTAAAATAATTTGATTGTCTGATGGTATAATTTTTTTAGAAAATCATGTTTAGAACAACATCAGAGTCATTAATCATTATGTAAAACTTTTATGTTTAGAAAAATGTTACAATTTCACCCATATTATTAATGATTAATATTTAAAATATATTAAAATATTATGCATATTACAATTGTCAAAATAAGCTACAATAGATTCATTATAACAAACTTCAAATAATTAATATTAAGTTGGGGTATTTAATTGAATAAAAAAAATAAAATCTACATGTCAAGCATTGGTGGTCGAGAGGTCAATGACAGCTGCTTTACAAGCAGTTGTCCCAGGTTAGCGAGTTCGCTTCCAGTCTGATTTTATGACACATGAGAAAATAAAATAAAATAAAATCCACATGCTACATGCCAATAAATTCTGCACTGCTAGAATTTTTAAAAAAAAGTAGATATAAAAGATAATATTATTAATTAAAATATAGTATTGTTAGCTAAAAGTACATGAAACTTATTTTATATATTATCTTTAATGATAGTACGTATACAAACAGAATATCAGGGATAGGGAATCTTTTTTTTGTCAAGGGCCATTTGGATGTTTATAATATCATTCATGGGCCACACAAAATTATCAACTTAGGAATAAGCCATCTATGTTTGACCAAAAATGTAATTTACCCCTGATAGAATAAAGTAGAATTATTATGAAGGTTGGAGAGAGAGAAAAATGCAGCTGAGAAAATAAATATCAGTTTACTCAACTATTAATTCAGTCTTTGCAAATACATCTGCATTGCACTATATGTGTGTTTAAATAGAAGTTTTATACAGATTCATTTTATATATGTTCATGAAAATGTCTGGGGCCATATTGACCTATGGGCTAGTGATTCCCCACCCTGCACTACATTAAAGTTTAAAATATGTATCTAATAGGATTTTTTTATATTATCCAATATAATCAATGAATAATCAAAATAAAGTGCAAGGCATTTTAATAACTTTTAAAAATGTATTGAAAACAATCTAAGTATGAAAATTTAAAATTTCTTCCCTTACATAAATCCTGGCTGAATCCCTAATTGTCAAACTATATATATATATATATATATATATATATATATATATATATATATATATATATATATATATATATATATATATATATATATAACAACTTAGTTATTAATATGCCTTAAAATTTAAATAATAAGATAGTATAAATATTTTTCTATTTTTATTAAGAGAAAACAAAAATAACTTTTGTGTAAGAGGTTCTGAATTAAAAGTAACTAATGGATTTTTAAAAGAATTATTTTTAATAACAAGTTGGTGCTAATCGAATGACAGATATATATCAATTGTATTGTTTAAAATTGATCTAAGTTTAGAGCCCTAATAAAAGTCACATCAATAAACAATATAAGAACATTTAAAATATCAGACTATACATGCACATAAAAAAATTATATAATAGTATAAATATTTTATTATTATAGGAATATAACTTTCTTTTAAAAAATGTGAATAAATTTATGCATGGGAAATTTTGAATGGTTTCAAACAAACAAACTATTTTTAACTAATTATTGCTATGTTGATTAAAGTTGATCAAAATATTGATAAAGAAATCTAAGAGTTATATCAGCTTTTACAACTACTGTACTTCAGAAAGAATAATGGAGACAAGCCAGACTCATTTTACTCCTCACTATGTGGGACAGAGCTCAGAAGCAATATTTTTAAATAAGTAAACTAGAAATAGAATTACTTATATAATACATGAGCCAGCCTGAGAAGGGGAGGGGAGCAGTACAATGTTTTCATGTGTGTGTCTGTGGTGGGTCTTTTAAATATGACAAAAACAATTAGATATTTAAAAAATTTTATTTGCATATATTTCCTATCCCTAATAGCAATTTTGCAGGATTGTCCAAAAAATAATTTAAAAACTTTTGAAAGGAAAAAATAAAAATGTCAAATTTACTAAAGAAATATTTTTGTTTTAAAGTAATTATTTAATTACTATTTCAAAAATTATTTTTTAACCATTAATTTATTTTATTTTAGCACGTGTTTTAATATCAGGGTTTATCTTATAGAAATAAATGAATAAAACATGTAAGATATTTAAGATGTTAAAGATCTAAAGCCATATTAAAAAAAAAATTTCTGCAAGAGCACCAGGAAAAAATGTCTTTTAATTTTACAAATTTTATTTCATAAAATGGGTGAGGGGCTAAAATTTATCTCACACAAAGATACTTCTTCCTCATGTAGTGGCACTGAATACAATCATCAGCATACTGTAAATATAAAATCCAAGAAAATGAAGTTCTTGTTTTCACTTTTAATTGATTCAAATTAAAAATTCTACCAACACATCAGTATCTTAAATTGATCCTTAGATTAAGCTGCCTATAAACAATTATAAAGACCGATAGTCAAAATAAGAGTCATGGACCACATGATCCTATCTCTTAAGCTTGTAAGTTATAAACAGTGAGGATTGCTAATTCCTATCATAAAGCTGGCAATCCTCACTGTTTATAACTTACAAGCTTAAGAGATAGGGTCATGTGATCCATGACTCTTATTTTGACTATTTATAGTCTCTGCCAAAAGTCTTAGGTAATTTTATATTGCTAAGACTACTAATATATGGTATGGCTGAAGATCTATCAGCCCCATATAGCTATTTGTGTTGGATAGCTGGGTTTGAAGATGTGTAGATGTCTAAAATTTTCAGATTTTCCACTCAATAGATAACTTTTAGATAAGTGCTTGGCTTTGGGTTGGTATTTTTAGATCTAGTGTCTGAACCTACCCTGACACCTCTGTGAGGAGTGCCAAAGAATGAAACCATGGTCAGGGGTTCCTGACAGAGATATTTTAAGTGCTGGCTCTGGCTAAGCATTTATCATAAAGCTTGTAGAGGAATTGGCAATCGTCACTGTTTATAAAGACCAATGTCATAAAAATGGTATACAATGTTGGAGAAAGTACAGATCCTTTTTTAAAACCAGTTTTCATTTCAAATGTCTGATTTTCCACCTGTAATAGAAACATTTTCTCTCATTCCTGTATGCCATAGAGTTGTCTATTAATTGAATCAAATGCCTTGATCAAATCAATAAAATATATGTCATTCTTTTGTCTGTAGTGCTTCTTGATTTTGAGTCTCTGGTAACCATTTACCTATAACTGGAAGCGATCTATTCAACAAAATTCTTGACAGTACTTTTGCTATAATGGATAATAATGATATTTCATGATAATTATGGTATTCTTGTTTATTTCCTCTATTTTTAAAAATTGGAAGAAAAGCAGGGATTCTTAAAATCAGATGAGATAACATCATGGATCCACCCAAGTTTAATTCTACGATTAATTTCATCCATTAAGTTTTTACCTGTGTTAATAATTTGATCAGGATATTTGTAGTTATTTTTCTCATAAATTTTATTACATTTAATTATAAGAAAGGATTGCTTTAATTATTATATATTTTGTTGAATACAGTATATTCTTATTGAACCCCCCCCCCCCCCAATTATCTATAAATTTTGCCACTATCTATGCCGTAAAATATATTTGCCACATTTTCTATCGCTAATAATAGGTTATAACTGTCAAGCGTTGGTGGCCGAGTGGTTAGCACAGCCACCTTACAAGCAGTTGTCCCGGGGTTCACATCCCGACCGATGCTTTGACACTTAAAAAAAAAAATAATAGGTTATAACTAAAAAGGGACACATTCTTTACTTACCAAATTTTCACTAACATTTTTTTTTTTTTAAAAAGTGTCATAGCATCGGCCGGGACGCGAACCTGCAACCCGGGAAACTGCTTGCAAGTGCAAGGCAGTCGCGCTGACCTCTCGACCACCAATGCAAGACATTAATTTTTATTTATACTATATTCACAATTTTAATATCTATTGCAATAATTAAATGATGGGGTTTTTGGTTTTTTTCCCCTTCCACTATTTATTTAAAAATTCCTGTATGTATTCTGATGTGCACGAGTTGTTAAATTAATAAAAAAAATATTAATTAAAAGTTTATAGTTAAACAAATCAATAATATTATATGACGTTGCCCAAAACATGAAAACTGTTAGCGAACAGCTTTTTTTCTTTGTTTGTTTGTTTATGAATAGAAGAAATTAAAAAGAGTAAAACATCTGAGAACAAATAAAGATTTAGCAAACATAACAAAAGATAGTGACAATAGCTTAAACATATTAGAGGATCTTTAAAATTAAATTGAGTAACAGTTTTTTTTTTTAAAATAGTATGTGTAGGAGTTGAAAATAAATAAATTCTTAATAAAATGCTTAAAGCTAACTTTGAATTACGAAGAGAAACTTTAAAAATAATTCTACATCTAAATCCCAAAAGAAATTTTTCTCAATCTTTGAATTCCTCTAAAAATACAATAATAGTTGTCGCTGCGGTGATTTAAAAAAACCACTTAAGATTTTCTTCATAAAAGCAAAATTAAATAAAAGAAAATATAATGCCAATAATAAATAAATTGTTAAACTTATATAGTATAAATGATATATTTAATTAGTTATGAAGAGGTAAATTGAGAAAAGAAAATATATAAGAATGAGAAAAAAAATTATTATTAAAAGATGTAATACTGTATTTAAAAAAAATAATTTTGAATATTCTATTACCTAGTATGTTTAATGATATTAGAGCAACAGACGGGAGGGTTGTGCTTTAATCTAGGAGTCTTTAGTTATGGACTTCGTCATTCTATGATTACTCTAAACTGCACAGGTTCGAATGCTGTCGACTGTGCCAAATCTATTGTGTTTGTTCTGAATTGCAGGTTTCAGACTCAAACCAACAGTGATATCAATAAAAATATTAACACCCAATAAATACAATTGTATGCAGATAAACATAGTTAATACTGTGTTGGTCATGCCAGATTCATTTCCAGCTGAATATATAAGCTTGACTAGTGAGTTTTAGTCGAGACTTTTCTGGCTGTACTAAACAGCTTGCCTTATAGTTTTAGCAACTTTCAGTCCTATCATGGATTTTCCTCACTGCATAGGCATATCAGTAAAGATTATAGTAGAAATACCTTCACTGTTAGTAATGGTTTCAATTGAGAGCACATCCAGTCATTCAGGTTAGACAGATGTTCTTTCTCTTTCTTGCCTCGAAAAAGGCTGACTATTTATTGCCAGATGCCTTACCTTACTGGCAGCAATCATATTCAGAGAGCAACACTGCCCATTGGCCCATACTAACCAACAGTAGGATTTTATACACATGTTTACACATTGGGCATACTTATGTTTTATCCTTTGTCCATGTTTACACACAGGGCCGGATCCAATAAGTGTGGTACCCGATTGGATTTTTTTTTGCAGGGCCCTCTATATATTAAATATTTAAATAATATGCAAATTCAGTATATATATAAATCAAATATCATGGATCATAAGATAGGTAAACTTCTACATACATTAAAAAATAAAAATGCACAAAATACAAAAACAATTCCATGTCAATTAGTAATTATAGTCACAAAATACGACACTAATAATTAAAATGATTAGAAGAATAGAGAACTGCAAATGCAATAAACAATTGACATTTGATAGTAGCCACATCTACTTAATAGTGAGTGCAGTGCAACAATGACTAATGCCAAAAAATGAATGTGAGTGCACCGAGTAAGACGCATATAGAATAGAATAATTGAGAGAGAAGATAGTACTATCCAATTAATTAAACGTTAGTCAAAAACGACACTTACGGGTATCCGTTTTCTATATTATAATGTATATATATATTATAATAAACACAATAATAAATCTCATCCATCAATGCGAATGTAAAATAAATATATTTTTAATTATTTGAATAATTTATAATCTATCCTTTATCATCAAAAGCAATTTGCTTTCAATTTCGAAAAACAACTTTTTGTTAATTTTGGTGGTGATGCGGGACCCCTTCAAGTGCGGGGCCCGATTGGGCCCAATCGCCTTAAATCCAGCCCTTTTTACACATTAGTTATCCACATGTTTACACATCTGGACTAGTTCACATCTGAAGGCAAGGTTAGATATGACAGTTTTCAGAAGAAATGTGACATTCGAGCACCAAAAGTAACAAGTTGAGTTTTAAATCAGGGGACCTTTAGTTCTCAAACCCACCACAGTGTGATGCACAAGGCTCTTTTCAAAATTAAAAAAATACTAGATTATGTACATATTTCATGACTGTTGTTTATTATTATTTATTTAATCTTAGATTCACAAATAAACTTTAAAAAGTTGAAGGTTTTTAAACAATAATAATTCATATTTATTTAAGCTTGATCAAAAAAGCAAAAAAATCAAACTATAAACTATCAAATAAAGCCTTATATATGGAGCCTTCCAAAAGTTTCTAGCTTGGTGTTGTATAATATTATATCCATGAGTGCAATAAAAAACAACAACAATTCTTTATGTGTGGCATTTTCTTCAAAAATATTACCTATCATAATGTCCTGGTAAGTTACTAAGATAAGGTTCATTGAAATTCTTCTCTCTCACACATCACACTAAAAAATGTGGCATTTCCCCCAAAAATATTGACTATCATGATGTAAGTTAGTAGAACATAGCATATTGAATTTTTTATCTCTTCTACATCATATTTCAAGATATGCTACCTATGCACATTGTTTTATAGTAATGAATCTTGCTGATATTATTCACAAATAGTTTGATTCTGATCATTACTTTATTATTAGAATTTGGCCTATTACTTTTATATCTGTGTTGATTGAGAGATCCTATATTTATAGCTTTGCTAATGCCCCCATAACAAGGATTGCATTTCAGTACCCAATCTGAGATATTTTCATTTAGACAGGAATTTTTGCTCACCAACAAATCAGTCTATCACTAAGTTAACTCAATTTGAAAAAGAATATTTCAATGTATATATATATATATATATAGGATTAAATAGAATTACTGCATTAAAACTATCTCTTTATCTCAAAATATCATCATCATCATCAACCATTATCAAGTTCAATCCATCTTCTCAAAATATAGCTATGGTTAAATATCAGATTATACTTTAACTACAAAGCAAATTGTACATTTAATTTGTTTTCCTGTATGATCAAGGCTGGGTAAACTTATAAATATTTTTCAGATCATAATAAGTTTAAGATTTTATTTTTCCAGATAGCCATAACAGAGCCCCAAGTGACTATCCAATATTGGCAAGCAAATGGGTATTTAGCTATTCATAACTATAAGGTAAAATAAGAATAAACTGTTACCATCTGATGCCTGAAACCTCTGACAGCAATGCCTTTCTCTTCACTGTTTATCTAGGAAAAGACATTTTATTCTGCAGTGTAATTTTTAAAGACTGTTTTATTTTATATTAGTTATAAATAATAACGTGGCTTAAACCACAGCACATGTGCTTTACAGATGGACCACTATTTATACTGAATACTCTCTTTTCCAAACACAAGATAAAGTCTTTTTAAAAGATAGAATGGATCCACTCTACCTTTTTCACCCAAGCTATATGTATGGGCCAAACGGAAGTGCAAATTTTGACATTAAAGACATATGTTTTATAATCAAAGAAATTTACAAAGTATAATATAGTGCACATTTTTTAAAAGTTGGATATAAACCTTAAAAAATATTTTAAAAATTATGAACCAAAAGACTGTTTTTTACGAGGCTCCTCGTAGACATCTGACGTCACTCTAATTCAGCCGATTCTTATGCTAAAAAATTCGTTCGATACGTTTTGAAGAGGTTTTTAAAAGTTCTGTAAGATGGTGACCTCTTCCGACTTAATTTTACAAGTAAAAAATAAAAAAAAAACGCATTTAAACCTAAACAAAGAAAGAACATTATTTGTGATTAGTTCTTAGCAAGCTCTCAGCCAAAAAAGACATTCTGATTGGCTGGAAAGAACAAAGAAACTGCCTGATCAAAGAAAATAAAGAAAAACGCTGAGATTTTCATTTCGAATCCAATTTTAAGTATTATAAAATTATATTTATGGAAATTAAAAATTATTTTCAGAGAGAATAATAAAAAAACAAAATTATTTTCGAAAAATATTGAAGATTTTAGTACAAATATTGAAGATGTAGTAAAAAGAAATATTTACTTTTCTATAACGTAAAAGTCGATCTTTTTGTTTATATTATAGCTTTTATGTTGCCGAAATTGAATATTTTAGAATAAATAAATAGCAATTTATTTTTGAAAGAACTTTCATTCTCTTCATAACCTGAAAAATTAATAATATACTTTTTATAAATGTATCTGAGTTGAATTTAATATTATAGGCGAATATGTTTTAACAATAGGCTTTGTATTCAGTTTGTGAGTTGGCCAATTAAAAGATTTGATTTTTACCTCATACAAACAATAATATAATAGGCGGTTAAAAGGTTAAATAAAGTAGGCTTCTATTATGTGCATCTTTATATATATGTTAAATCAAATATTGTCATGGATTTATAATGACTTTTTATGATACAAATGCGATATAGATTTTGAGGATATTTACTTGATATATATGTATAATGATAACAATATTTTTTTTTTTAAAGTTTACAATTACATACTTTTCCAACTGAAATCATAGCAGCAACTAGTATTACTAAACATGGCACCACTTCTTCAATTTATGAATTAAAGAACCACTACAATCTTCAAGATTTACTAACTTCAACAACAAATTCAGCATTTTGTCAACACTTTGGATAAAGACATTGATACAAAATTGATGATGACAACATTGGCAAGCTTTTGCAATCACACATGAAAAAATTAACCAATGAGAAATTAATGCAACTGAATGATGAAAATGAAGACAATCAAGAAAAGAAGATCAACAAGTCTGTAGAGAAGCCATGAACAACATTGCCAAAGAGTTTGACCTGATTTAGAATGTTCTAACCAAATCTAAAAATGCCTTAAGTCAATGAATGAGATCTTACAATACACATCTTATATGAAAAAAAAAAATCAAGAAAGCAAATCAACCATTCATTCTAAACTTTTTCATTAGAGACTCTCAGCCACCAACATTGGTGTATCTAAAAAAAAAAAAAAACCTCAAGATCATAAAGCCACTGATGACTCAGGTAATTGGATGATGAGTACTGAATAGATGGATCATAAGAAAGAACAACTTTAAACTAAATGTCTTTTTCTTTTTGCATAGATTTAAATTGCATTATTTTCCATACATACATACTTTAAGGCATACCTTCAAAATACGTACATAACATGCATAAATTATACATTAGGCTTTTATATATATATATATATATATATATATATATATATATATATATAAGTTGTTTGTTATACATTTATGCTATAACTTTTATCCATAAGAATGAGCTAAATTTTTCCCCACAGAAAATCATTATAATCCATTGTTTTTTATGCCATTTTCTTGCTTTACATTGAGTTTTGGAGAACCAATTGTCTTCACTAAGCAGGGTAAAAGTATAATTTGCTTTATTGACATAAAAATTAAATATATTTTACTTTTTTATTTACAAGTGTTCAAAAATTCCAATAATTTTTTTACAACAGAAATTGTTACTTATTATACAGATATTTACACAGACATGTAGATCTGCTAATGAATTGTAAGTCTTATCAATCCCTTTGATTTGTCATGACCTGATTTATGCTATTAATAATATTAGTATACAGTTAGTCTTGTAACTTTTGTTTTTAAACCACTAAGCATCACATGATCACCATTTCTTATGCTTGCTCATAACTGTTATTAAAACAAGCAAAACTCTTCATACAGTAGTGCCACCTGTGCCAAACAGAGTAATCATTGGATGCCAGAAGGCTTGTGCATAAAATCCCTATCTAATGCCTACTCATCCAATATCCCCAGACTAGTTTCTGGCTTGTGGCCTTCATCAGTAAGGAGCTTTGGATCTGAGAGCACTGCATCTAGATCTTAGGAGATCCTAGTGCTCTCAGAATCCAAGGCTCCTCACTGACAAAAGCCATAAGCTAAAAACTAATCTGGGGATATCCTAAGATCTAGGTGCAGTGCTCTCAGCATCCAAAGCTCCTCACTGATGAAAGCCACAAGCTAGAAACTAACCCTGGGGATATTGGATGAGTAGGCATTAGATAGGGATTTTATGCACATGCCTTCTGGCATCCATTGGTTACTCTGGTTTGCACTGAGTGGCACTACTATATGGAGAGTTTTGCCTGTTTTAACTTTTATCTTTGCAAAAATTTTGAATGATTTTTGGTCATGACAATCATTTTTTGTTCACAGTATTAGATTATTACCTTACCTTTGGCCAAAGAAGTCAGAGAGAATCTTCTAAGCTTCTTTCAATTACCTTTTACTGAATCATCCAATAATCATTCAGAGGAAAGTAAAAAGATTAGAGATAAAAAAATAATACATTTTTTTTGTAACTATTACCTTAACTATGAGTGCCAAGACCAATGATTATTATTAAGAGTTGTTTAATTTCTTATATTATTTCATGTATTTTTATTGTAGTAAATTAATCATATCATTAATATCTATATATAATCTATGGAAATAAATAGCTGCTCACACCAATTACACCTGGGTGTCTTTTTACGTGGATTTATTTAACGCGATTTTGAAGTTATGCGATTCACATTTCTTCAGAAGTTGAACTCCGATAATGCGCTATTACTTTAAATAATAAATTTCATGCACTTACATTATATTGAAAGTAATAGCACATTATTGGAATTCGACTTTCATCTTAGTAATTTCAATATTTTCAGTGCTTTATAATAGTAAGATTTTATACAATAACGAAATTAAAATCATGATTTTCACATTTTATGTATACACATGTAAATTTGTTCAAACATTGTGTGTGTTAATTTTGCATTTTAAATCACATTCTGTTTTTGCTTTTTAAAAAAGTACATAATCAATTATTAATCATTTAGTGTTCGCAAGTTTATTTTTAATTATTTTCTTATTAATGACACTAATCACGAATGTGCTCTTAACCCTTTGAACGATGATTATATAATTGGCCGAATGAGTTAAAAATCAAAACTTGTAATTGGCCAACTCACAACTTTAACAAAATCTATTGTTAAAATAGATCACTTTTAATAATATAAATACGTTAGTTTCCATTGTAAAAAGTATATTACTGAATTGGCAGATTACGAAAGCAAACGAAAATCTTTTCAAAAATAAAATTTGATTTATAATTTAAAAAATATTCAATTGCGGTGAAATAAAAGTAACCGCTATTCAACCAACCAAAAAAGATTGCGTTAGCAATCTTTTTTTTTTCACTTTAACGTTACGATCAATATGTAGCAATAAATAAATAATTCTTGGTAATATCTTAACTATTTTTCTAAAATAATTTGATTTTTAGTATTATTTTATCAATAATAATTTGTAATTCAATTCAAATATTGTTTAAAATGTTGTAAACATTCGTTTATCATTTTCGTAATAAAAATCAAAACGAACGTAACTTTTTACTTTTTGGCAGCCATTTCCCTTTCTGACAGAAGTGGGACAGCCAATAAGATTCAAGAAAAGTTGGTGAGGAGGCGGTGCTTTGGTTTTGTTTGACATATATGGTCATTTTTATTGATTTTTTACTTGTAAATTTATTCTGAAGAGGGCACCATCTTACAGAACTTTTGATTTTCTTTCTAATGACGTATCATATGTATACGTGGGATAAAAAGTAGCCGATTTAGAGTGATGTCAAATCTTCTCATTTTTAGATGAGTCATGCATTATAAGAGTTAAATTCCAATGAGAGCTAAATGGTTGTATGCCTGGATATTGCGAGCTTCATAAACAATTAATAAAATCATCATCTCAAAGATTAATTACTAATTACATTGTCACCAGAAAATCATTAACACAACATGAGAGTGAAGTTGGCACTAGTTGTATTTCCTCTTGTGAAGATTCTGATTTTTTACCAGTTTGCAAACGAACCTGTTTATTGGCAAGTAGCAATAATAATTAAAACGTGTATAAAAAAAATGTCAATTACTGTACTGTAAATTATGCATAATAATATATTATTTTGAATAAAATTAAATATTATAGTTAAAAAAAGTATACTGTAAATTATGCATAATAATATATTATTTTGAATAAAATTAAATATTATAGTTAAAAAAAGTTTGTCTTGTATCAATTTTTTTCAAATTTGAAATTTTTTATTAGGCATATTTTATTTCCTTATTTATTTTGCACGAATTTTAAAGTAATTTTATGTTGGTGCTTTGCTTTTACGCAATTTTTGAAAAATCATAGTCCGTATCCCCTCTTTTTCACTGTAAGTTACGTCTATTTTTGCGCGATTTCGTTTGCGCGTGTTTTCTGAGGAACCTATCTATCGCGTAAAACGAGACTCAGGTGTATATAGAAACACAGCTACAACAACAACAGGATCCATCACGATATAAAATTGCACATATGATCTTTTATAATAAATGCATTCATACATGATTTATTTGCTAGCATTTGTTAATAAAATGTAACTTCTATATTTGTGTAAAGTTACATGAAGTAAAGATAAAAAAAAATACAATATAAACCAAAAGAAATTAAATATTTTAAAATATTTCTAACATAGTATAACATGAAAAAGCAATAAATAAATAAAACATTTATCTTTAAACATAAATTAAATTTAAAAATAAAATACAATTATAAAATGAAATTATAAAAATATCTATTTTGATAAATTCTACATGTTTTTCATTTTGGTAATTATAAATATATATTTTCTCCTGAACTGAATATGAAACATAATCAATTTAATAGACAACTATATATTTAAATCAAAAATTTATTTTCATCAAATTGACTTTCATTCAAAATTGAACTTTGTCAAGATGTTACAATAATTCAAAAATGTCATGTGACTTGCATATCATTTAACACACCCTCTATTGGCCAATGCCAACCTAAAAATGTTTACATAATTTCCAATTTTTATTTAACACCCATTTTCCTCCCAACTTTAATGTATATATCTGGGTCTCATTTTATGTGATAGATAGGTTCCTCAGAAAACACACGCAAATGAAATCGCACAAAAATAGACGTAACTTACATTGAAAAAGGGGGGATGCGGTCTGTGATTTTTCAAAATTCACATAAAAGCAAAGTACCAACGTAAAATTACTTTAAAATTCGTGCAAAAAAAATATAAGGAAATAAAATATGACTAATAAAAAATTTTAAATTTGAAAAAAATTAATACAAGACAAACTTTTTTTAACTATAATATTTAATTTTATTCAAAATAATATATTTTTATGCATAATTTACAGTACAGTAATTTACATTTTTTTATACACATTTTAATTATTATCGCTATTTGCCTAAAAACACGTTTGTTTGCACTCTCATGTTGTGTTAATGGTTTTCTGTTGACAACGTAATTAGTAATTAATCTTTGAGATGATGATTTTATTAATTGTTTATGAACTTAGACTTATGATAATAAAAAGACATCTATTCACCACTGCTGGGAAAAATTTAATTAAAACTAACAACTAAAAATTAAATTTTTATTTTTGTCTTTAATTTTTTAATTTTCAATTCCATTTAAAAATCAAATTTCATTTTACATCACATTAATTTCAAGTCGCCGTAAGTAATTTTTAAATTGTTAATTGTCAATTAAAAATCAGATTTTAATTTTTAATTGTCAAATTTAATTGTGCCCACTGCTATTACTCACTTTTAAAAATAAACTTATGGACACTACATGATTAATAATTGATTACATTCTTTTTTAAAAAGCAAAAACAGAATGTGATTTAAAATACAAAATTAACACGCACAATGTTTGAACAAATTTACATTATAATCTTGTAAAATTTAATGTGTGTATACATAAAATGTGGAAATCATTTTAATTTAATTATTGCATAAAATCTTACTATTACAAAGCACTGAAAATATTGAAATTACTAAGATGAAAGTCAAATTCCAATAATGTGCTATTACTTTCAATATAACATAAGTGTGAAAAATTTATTATTTAAAGTAATAGCGCATTATCAGAATTCGACTTCCGGTGAAACATGAATCGCGTAACTTCAAAATCGTGTTAAATAAGTCAGCGTAAAAAGGGACCCAGGTGTATACATTGTATCATACACTTTCCTTTCTTTATAATTTCTACAATATTTGATCACCTCAATACTTTCTTCACATTTCATAATATGCCATTTCTAAAAAATGGCAAAATGATCCTGACTTAATATCTCTCCTATTTATTGCTCTGTCATGCTCCTTACCTCTTTCTATCTTACTTTTCACTGACTAATCTATATATACCTTCATACACCACTTGCACACAATTTTATAAACTATTCCTGTCTTATCACTCCTATCATTTCTTATTTTTGCACTACTCACTAACTTTTTTAATGATTTACTATTTTTCCATCCTATCCCTGTATTATCATTTATTTTTATTTTCTATCATTCAGAATTCTATATACCTCCTTCGAATATGGACCAGAAATCCATTTCTTATTCTTTTTTTCATTTTTATTGTTAACTTTCTTATATCTTCTTCCATCCCTCAACATATTTCTTATAACTCTACCATTATATCCATATTCAATGTATTCCTTCTGGATCTGCAACTTTTGCTTCTTTGCCTCCTTTTCATTCAATGTACACCTATTATTTTTCTCTTTTATTCCTTTCAGTACTCCCATTTTCTGACACCAAGGTTGATAAGATCTTGGATGTATCATTCCCCTTACATTTTTATTCTTTATGCAGTGCTTTATCATAATCTCTCCATTCTCATCCTTTTTCACTAATAAATTATAAAGTATAAAGTAAGGAAAGTGTATGATACAATGTATATACAAGAAAATAAAAAGAAATGTATGAATTTAATACAAAGTTCAATAAAGTTGGGAAGGAAAATGGGTGTTAAATGAAAATTGGAAAGTATGAAAACATTTTTTAGGGTTGGGATTGGTCAATAGAGGGTGTGCTAGATAATGTGTAGATCCCATGACATTTTTTGAATTATTGTATCAACTTGACATGGTTCAATTTTGAATGTAAATAAATTTGATGAAAAAAATAAATTTTTGATTTAAATATATAGTTCTCTATTAAATTGATTATGTTTCATATTCAGTTCAGGAGAAAGTATATAAGAAAGGTAACATAATGGCTTTAAAAGAAATACGATCAAATAATATATATATATATATAAACTATTGATTGTATTTGTAAGTTATTCTTAATTATCTTCATCAATTTCTTAAATACAAAACAATCAATTATGAATATCTTGAAACTATTACTGATGCCATGCGATCACAGTTTTTGCTAGAGTAACTTTCTAATACAGTGCAGATTTAAGTCGAAAGTTGTTTTTGCTAATACTTATACATATGATGAGAAAATGCCAATATGGAAAAACATTGTCCAGCACAGCAGTCTAAAGCAATCAATATACTTTATTCGGTATTTACATATTAGTCCATTAGTTATGAAAGTCACTGACACAAACAAATGTTTATATAAAGACTCAATTCAACACATTTACACTCTCCTAAAAAGGAAATGAATTAATTTTGTAAGTGAATATTAGATAATATTCCAATGAGGAGGAAGTTATTAGTCATAATGTTGGTTTTGCTGCTAATTTTATGATTTAAACTGTGCTATGATGTCATGAAAAAATGCTTTTGGAACGACCTGCTACCAAGGATGATGCAGTCCACTATTTTCAAAACTAAGGCATCCTGCCCTCACAAAAAGACTGCACCAAATGACCATGATATCACACTTCAGTCCATTGTCATAACAATGCTAAGAAACAACATTTTGTAAATAAACAGATTTGCACAGTTGAGTATATGTATATAAGAGGGGGAACCAAAAATAACTGGAATCATTCTCTGGTTTGCACACCTGTTGTAGTATAGACCCCCACTGTTACACACATATTACAGTAACCCTTATGTATCAATATGCCAAATGACATCATCATGTGAAATCATGGGGCCATGGAGCACTTTTTATCTAAAGTGCTTTTTGCAAATTCATCAATTTTTTTATAATGGCTGAAAAGTTCAACAATGTGAAATTATGTTTTCATTTACAGAAATTGACAAGAAAGAATGTTACACTTGAAAGAGATCATAAGCAAGCTGATCTCATAAAAACACAAGTTTATGAATGGTTTAATTGAAATGTTAAATTTACTACATCTGTAAAAAAATGTCACAAGTCCAACAATGGGAATTTTTTTTGATGCAGACAAAATTTTCTCTCAAATTAAGTTGATAATGGTAAGACTTTTTTTTCCATATGTCATAGCATCATCCAGGAAGTGAACCCACAACGTCTGCAACCAACTACTTGCTTGCAAGGCAGCTGTGATGACCTCTCAGCTAACAACACTTGACAATGGTAAGGCATTTTATCTGCTAGTTCTGAAATATTTACATGATGTGGTAAAACTTAAACATCCAGTTTTTTGACAAAGAAAACAGCAAGCTCCACCCCAACAAAGTGTCATCTCTCAAAACCTTGAGTGTGAAACACTTTTAAATTAAATTCAGCATGACAACAGTTTATCTATCAGCCGTATTCACTCAACTTTACTTTTCATGACTTTTTTGAATCTCTCAAATGAAAAAATGTCTCAATTTTTTTTTTTTTTTTTGTGGATTTAGAACTGGAAGGGGGGTGACAGAGGTGTTAAAATGTATCACTTTGCAAGCATTTCCACACTACTTCAAAAAGTGATGAACTGGTTTAGACCAGTGCATTGCATTAAATAAACTATTCCTTTTAAAGCAATTCAATTTACAACACCTAAAAATAAATATAAATTTTTTTATTACAAAATTCTGGTTATTTTTGGGTCCCCCTGTGTATATATATTTTTATTGGTTACCACTTGTAAGAAATGTAGATTGTCAAAAGTTTTTTTCCCATGTGTCATAGCAACAACAGGGGAAGCGAACCCGCTAACCCGGGACAACTGCTTAGTAAAGCAGCCGTTGCTGACCTCTCGACCACCAAGATCATTTCTCATAAAAAAGTGTAAATTTTTGTTTATTTTATTTCCACTAAATAAAGTTACAGATAGCCATTTTTCAAAATAAAAAATCTTCATAAGTTTAGATGGTAGAAGATAATTTCTCACAAAAAATATAAATGCATATTTGTAGATGTTTGTATAATTTCCAGTAAATAAAGTTAGAGGTCATCATTTTCCCAAATAATTCTTTAATAGATTGATTAGCTTCGAGGTAAATATTATTTTCCAAAATTGCAAGAGTAGAAAATTATTGCCGGACTAATATTTTTCTGAAATGTTATCACCAGATTAATACATTAATACCCTTTATTCAACTGACCAGCTAAGATAAATAAATTCTTTATTTGGCTTTCTTTTGTAAAAAAAAGTTAAGGAAACTTATACAAAATAATAAATATAAAAATAACATAAGAAAAAGATATGTAATTATTAAGACAAAGCAATGTTTTTCTTGCTATGATGAACTATGGATCATTAGGTATTTGCTGCTCAATAATTTTACTTTGTATTGAATATTATTATAAAAAACACTAAATTACAAGTTTAATTTCTTATATTACAAATACCTTTTTCAGATTATTAATACAGATGAAAGCATAATGGATGAAATTAATTCCAGAATTAAATTTTGGATTGACTTCTTTTAGTAGAAATAATTTAATCTTAAAAAGAAAATATGCTTATGCATTTGAAAAGGAAAGTTTTTAATTCATGGAGAGATGTAAGCTAGAAGTAACAAAAAAATAAAATAAAAATAGATCAAACAAGTACCATTGGCATCAATAAAAAAATGAAGAGAATGAAATAGATCCAGACTAGATATATTGCTAGAAGAGATGGTAATTAGATTGATAGATAAAATTCTTAATGTGGATCTCTAAAGATTATAATAGACCTAGAAAAAAATCACATATGAGATGAATGGATGAAATAAGATGTGTTGTAGAGGAGAGAGGTTAAGTATCAGAAAAATTGGATTAAATTTGAAGAGGTATTCATCCTGCAGTTCATTGGTAATAATGAAAATGATGATGTTTATAGAAGTGATTTTTAATAAAAAATAACATTTTTTTTTGTAAAAATATATTTTTGTAGTTAGAATTTAAAATGATAAAATCATACTTAAAATTCATAATAATTTCTGCAATTCTTACCTTTGAGAATGTTTTTGTTCTTGCCAAAAGTAAAAATAGATTATGATTTTTTGATTCTATATTTTTCTTTTTTAAAAAAGTTAACTTATTTTGTTAAAACATTAAAATAACAATTTAAATAAAATACCTATATTTTTCACAAAATGCTTTCTGAGAAATACCAACCTACTTTAAAAAGTTATTCATCAAATAACAAATCAGTGATTCATCATAAGATAAACAATTTAATTTAATTTTATTTAAAAAAAAATACGACAGATTACTTTAAATAAATTATTATGACGTAATCCTGATCAAATGAAAGTTTTGAGCATTACTTATATAATAACACATTAGGTTTAACATATGCTAATGAATTTTATAACGTAACTATTATTGCTATCTTACTGCATTACTCTATTTTTAGTAAAATTAAATAAAAATTACCTTAAATTATATTTTCTATAAAGAGAAAATACTTTTGTTCATTCATATTTAGCTTTGGGACATATAGCCAGAAATTTTATGGAATAGTCATCTACCTAAAAAAAAAAGAGAGAAATCACATTTATATATTTAAAAGCAAACTATCCTTTAAAAAAAATTCAAAATAAGTATTATGTTTACACATGTACATACAATATATATATTAAAGAAGTTTTTAAAGAGTTATTGATGAAATGTTCGATCGACCAAACTAAGATTTAGACCACTAAACATGACATGGTCACCTGTTTTTCAAACTAAGATTTGTTTCTATTTTTGTTTTTAGAAATTAATCCATTTAATTTGAGAGGCTATTTTAAGTGTCATAGCATCGGCCGGGACGCGAACCCGCAACCCGGGCAACTGCCTGCTAGTGCAAGGCAGTCGCGCTGACCTCTGAGCTAATTGATCAAAACAAATTCACAAAAAGGAACTCTAATTATAAATTATTCTATAATTTTTAATAAATAGTTCAATATAGATAATTATAGTATACCATTTCCAAATGAGAGATCTCTGCAAGATAACAAAATATGTATTAATTACTATATCAATAGAACTATATAGCATAACCATTGTGATTAACTATACATATATATAATAAAATATAGACAAGTAAATTAATTCAGATATGTACATAAATCTGCAATTTTCTTAATCCACTGTGAACTAAGATCTTTCCAAGTTTAATTTACCTTTTCTAATTCATTCATTCTTTTTTTTCACATTGCTTCATAATTTTTTTTTTCATTCATTCTTATCATTTGTAATCTCTTTCTAGCTAGCTCTTTTACAATTTATTGAGATCCAATTTAATTTTTAATTTTCGATCTATTGGCAACTTATCTATGATATGTCCAGCTGTTATATTTTAACCCTCAATGGCTACAAATGGTATGTTATACCATGTGAATTTTTTATATAATCTGGTTTTCTGGAATTTTATAAACTGAACAGATGTCTGTCTTAGTAACTTTGTAAGTATATCTGTATTTTGTCCAAAAATAATTTGTTTGAATTGTTCTTGCATAGTGTAAGTATTTATACTCTTGCTTTATGTTAGTGATATTTCATACCTGCTATAATCTAAACATAAGCAATTTTATTTTTCCACTTTTTACAATTTTGTGTTATATTTTTCTATTTTTTTATACAAATATTATAATAACTGCTTTTTATTTTTCTAAAAGAAAGTGTTCAACTGAAACCAGTTACAAGTGATATCAATTATGTTCTAAATGTTAGCAATTTATTACTCAATTTTTTTTTTTTTTTTATGATAAATGCTACAAGAGAAAGTACATAAAACCTTTATCTAGGATGGTCCCCATCCTCAGACCAGTTTTGAGCTATGGCTCTCTTCAGCGAAAAGCATAGGTCATGTGACATGTGATTGATTTTTACTCAAATTTTTGTAATTTATGGGTATATATATTTATTTTTTATACAATGCTTATAATAAAAAAAAATCAAAATTGAAACATGAATTATATCATAAAATAACACTTTTCTCATGAATAGTATCAGATATCATTTATAATGTTTACATTATAAAACACATTATAAAACCATATTGTTAGCCATTGCAAGTTAATCTCCTAATTCTTTTCATGTTTTACTCATGTACTCGTATATTTTTCTTTTGATTTTTTCATGTTATTCTCAACAAACATTTCTCCTTTCATTAAGTTATCATCCCCCTATAGTGCTTTTCTTGTTCATACATGTTAAGTGCTTGTCTTTATTTTTATTTATTGCAGGTCACAAATTTAATCATGAAAAACTTATATTTTAATTAAAATTTTAACCAATAGATGGATTTGCATTTGAAAACTGTTTACTATGTAGCAGCAAAAATGAATATATATAAGTAGGAAAATATCAATATCAATGGATACCATAGTTAAAAAATACTTTTATTTAAAAATTTTATTATGTATAATATTTAATAAATAAATTAAGTATGTTTATATTCAAATTGGTTTTTATATGATTTTAGAAAAGGGAAACATACATTACTATTACGTTTAATTTTTTAGTGGTAAAATTATAAACAAATTTATCACCTTTTTTTTTTACTATCTATACTATTTTAAGAACTTCATTATTTAAACAGGCAAAATTCTTCATATAGTAGTGCCACTCAGTGCAAGCCAGAGTAATCAATGAATGCCAGAAGGCTTGTGCATAAAATCTCTATCTAGTGCCTACTCATCCAATATCTCCAAACTAGTTTTTGGCTTGTGGCCTTTATCAGTGAGGAGCCTTGGATCTGAGAGCACAGCACATAGATATTAGAATCTAATGCAACCCTCTAGTAGCCACCTTTTATCTCTACTTAACTACAAAACTATAAGAATAAAATTGAAAACACAATAATATTTTCAATCTAAGCTCATTAGTTTATAAAGCAGTTATGAGCAAGCATAAGAAATAGTGATCATGGGATGTTTGGTGGTTTAACATTATTATTTTTACATTATTTTGTATTATTTCTAAAAGTATGTATATAAATTGTGATAAAATAGTATTCTTCTACAAACATACACTTAATCAGCATTTTATTTATATATTGGATTATTTTCAGCATCTAATATGAGTATTGAATGTCTTTAAAAAAATTTAATTATATTTAAATATTTCAAATACATTCAACTGTTATGATGGATATATACTAAAAAGAAAAAAATAGTTTAATAAACAAAGTTTTGGAGAAAATTGTAAGCAAGAAGAAAGAATAGAAAAGATTGACATTATTGGATGATATAAGAAATGAGAAGAGTTATATGGAATTGAAGATCTGAGCAGTTGCATGTATTTTAAATATTTAAATAAAGTTAAATAGTAGTTGTGGAGGGACCATACCACCGCTGGCAGAAGACAATACCCTTAATTGAATTATTTTATTGAAACATCATTAACAATAAAAAAAATAACTTTTTAAAACAAAAAATGAACATGAAATTCAGTATAAAGAGAATTACGGATCTAAAATTTCTCAATTTCTCTGCAAGTCTTAATTCCTTTAGTAGAGATTTGTACACACATTTATTAAAAAACTACCAAAAGCACTCCAAATAAATTTAATTCTATGATTAATTTATCTCTATACTATGTTAGAAGTTCCTGTGCTTGAATTTCTTATGAAATCTTGAGCAATAAAGACATTTGGAAAATTTTCGCACTGTTTAGTTTACCTCAGTAATTGAATGTCAGATTCTAAAATGTTGCATCCTAGTAAAACAGGCAAAACTCTCTATATGTACTGCCATTCAGTGCAAGCCAGAGTAATCAATGGTTGCAAAAAAATTTGTGCATAAAATCCCCATCTATTGCCTACTCTCATAATCTCCAGACTAGTTTCTGGTTGTGGCCTTCATCAGTGAAGAGGCTTGAATCTGAGAGCATGGCACCTAGATCTTAGAATCTAATGCAACCCTCCAGCAACCACCTTTTATCTCTACTTAACTACAAAACTATGAGTCTTAAATTGAAAATACTATAATATTGCTCTGGCTTGCACTAAGTAGCAAGACATATAGAGACTTTTGCCTGTTTTAATAACCATTATAAGCAAGCATAAGGAATGGTGATCATGTGATGTTGCATCCTAGATAGATTTTTGTGATGGAACTTTCAGCACTTGAATTTCTTATAAACTAGTGCTATAATGGCATTTAAATATTCATATTTCATGCAATATGATTTATCTATATTAATAATCTGATTAAGATATTTATAATTTATAATTTCTTTTAGTTAATTACTTTTCATCTTAATTCTGTCTCTTTTTGGATAGTCTCTAGATACACTTTAATGTTTTAGCATTTATCATTAGTCTTACTTTCCTAAAGGTCCAAAACATAACTTCAAAAAAAAACAACAACTATATCATCTGGAAAAATGTAGATTTATTTTTCAACTTTTCATTTTAATTCAAAAAATATTTATTAAAAATTATTGTGAAAAGTTTTGTAAAGATGTAAATGAATTTGACACACGTTCTTATCAATCAATATTAATACTCTTAGAATTTCCAATCACTGCTATTGGGTATTAGTAAATATTATTAGCAGTGTACATTTGTCTTTTGCTTCCTTACCACTTACTGTAAGTTTTAATAAGTAAATGACATCATATGATAGTTCTTAATAAATCCTTATCCTGTGATGCTTATCCAATATTTCCAGACTAATTTCGAGCTTACGGATTTCATTAGCTAGGAGTTTTTGAGTTTAAAACAATGCATTAGAACTTTTAGGATCTAATTTAACTCTGTTATACAATCAAATTATCAGACCAAACTGAAAAACATATAAATGTTTTCAATCGTAGTCACTTGCATGTATAGTCATATACATCTGAAGCCAATTCAGTTTCTATATATTATAGTGTTCTTAGTTTTTTAACAATTATAGGCATCTCTACTGTATGCCCAGGATCTGATATAAACCAAAAAATATCACATGACTCTATATAAGCAAGTATATGTTTTACCATTCAGTCTAATAGCTTGATAATATGACAGAGAGGTAAATGATGGCTACAAGAAGCAAGATGCATTAAATCCTTAAGGTCAAGACGCATTATTCAAAAATCCAAATCTCCTTACTGATGAAAGCTATAAGCTAAAATTAATCAGTAGTTACTGGACTGGACAGCACAGGATAGGGATTTACTAAAAACTGTCATTTGGCATCTATTAATTACTAAACTTATAGTAAGTGGCATAGAAATGGTGAAAAAAAATGTATATGTCTCAAACAACTACATGTAAGCTACAGTCATGTGATACAGTCAAGTGATATTTTATTGGTTATAAATATTATTTGGAATTTGATGTAAGCTACAGTCATGTGATACAGTCAAGTGATATTTTATTGGTTATAAATATTACTTGGAATTTGTTAATATCCTAGTCTATGTTACGATGTTACAAAACTTTAATTACTATCATAATCTACAAATCTAAAACTGAATGCAAATCACACTCTTTAGTTTTTTCTATAACTTTTTTTAATAATTGGATGTGATTTACTGTGCTGGAATCATTTTTCAATCTAATTTGTTTTTTCAATTGGTTTGAGTTCCAAAATTATTTGCTAATGAGGTTTAATGCTCTTAATAACGATGTTGTATATAACTGACTGAAGATAGATAAGATTCTAATTATTTATATTTTATTTCCATCTTTTTCCATACCAACCTCAGTACTGCATTTTTCCAATCATTCAGTACTCCTTTATATTATTTCTTTCAAAAGGACTTTATTGCATATAACAAGAAAAGAATTACATTTATAACTATTTTACCACAAGCAGATAAATTGAAGTTGATATAAAACAAATTTAAAATTGTAATTTGGGGGGGGGGGTAACAAAAACAAAGGATATGCATGTGGTTTACAAATTTGAGTTTACATTGTTTTTTTAAATATATACACATCCAATCAGTTTTGTGCAGTGATAGGGCTCTTAGTTCTGTTTTTTATTAATCTTTTTTCATCTATAATTTTGAGCGTAGTTGCAATATGGAATAAGTGGCTGTGTACATATCTTGGAATACAATTTTTTTCATCCTTTAAATGGAGTATTTCCTGCTTGATATATATACCTTTGCTAACAATTTACCTGTTTTTTTCATCAGTTGCTATTGAATTCTCTTAAAAAGTTCATTCTCCGCAATTTTAACATTACATATGTAAATTTAAATGTGTACATGCATAAGTTTTAAAATCCTCACAAATGTATTTGAACCCACATTACCAAAGCATTTCTGTGTACAACAATAGCAAGAAATTATGGACTATTAGATGACTAAAATTCAGTATTCCAAAAACATCAATGCAAACAAAAAATTATATAAAAAAAACCTGTACAACAAGTACTTTATCTTAGAAAGTAAATACCATGTAAAAGCATAGGATTACATTGAAAGTTTAAGTTGTGTATTATAAACAGTTCAGTTTGCAAGCAATTTTTAACTTATTTAATATAATAATAATAATAATAATAATAATAATAATAATAATAATAATAATAATAATAATAATAATAATAATAATAATAATAATATCACATGATCACCGTTTCTTATGCTTGCATTGAGTGGCACTACTGTATGGAGAGTTTTGCTGTTTTAATAATAATAATAAATATTAATATACAAATTTAACAGTTATGAAATAATATATATAAATAAGATTACCTTAAGATTTTACAAAATATAAAGCATTTTAACATCCTAATCAGAGTTTATTTATTCAAAATTTATCAGTGGTAAAATATTATTAAGTCATACAAGGCATTCATAGGTTTCTATTAGAATCATAAGATATTCAAAAATTAGGTCTTCATTTTAAAGTTATGATAATGTTACGCTTTCAATGATTATTCTATATATACACAGATTATTAAGGATCTATTGGTTGAGAACATTCGGCAATTCTTGCCCATCCTACCCTACAGAGCATGAACTTCGTTGAAAACTTGTTTGATTAGTTAGCTTTTATTAATATATTTTACTTTGTCATTATCTATGTATACGATTAACTGCACATTTCAATCTGATATTTTCTCATCCATCACTACACTACAGCTTATAATAGGATTAAAGGGAATAAACAAACAAAAAATAGTCACAAAAGTAGTCTAAAAATATTTATTTCAAATAAACACACATAGAATGTTAGATATCTGTCAAAAAAAAAAAGGACTATAGAACATTTCTGGCCATCTTTTTTTTTTCATATGTCAAATGCGTTGACTGGGAAGCGAACCCGGACCAGCTGCTTGGAAGGCAGCTATGCTAACCACTAGGCCACCAACACTTGATCTTCTGGCCATCTTTTTCCAAGTTCCTTTACTCTTTTACATTATTTTTTAAATTCAGCCATTCATTTTTTGAATAGTCAATCAAATTCTTCATTCTCTCCATTATATTCTGTAACATTTTAAAAATAGATAAAAACCAGTCAGTACCTTTTAAGAGAGTGGTATAAGGAATATTGAAATAGACAAGAAGATCGAGCTATTAAATATATCTAGTGATGAATGACGGTTATCATGAACTACAAGAATAGTGAGATGGTGGACGATTATAATGTGGAGGAATTAATATGAAAAATATTTTGATAAAAAATTAAAACATTTTGAAAATATTCTTCGGCACCTCTCATATTTTTCTACGGAAAGAAAATGCTTATTTTTACAGGTGTGTGCATATACACACCTATGAAACAATATGCCTAATTCACAGATGTATACACACAAATATATATACAATGTATGTACAGACTCTGCTTCTTTATATACTTATTATTTTAAAAACAAAAAACTATTAAATATCTGTCTACGATGGATTAGGCCAAAACAGTATTCCTAATTTATATTTGAGATTTTTGTTCTACGTTAAATACTATAATAAGATTTTATTATTATTGCTAATTGCTGAAGGTAATTTTTAATATTTGTTTGAAGTAAGGATGCTCAGAAATTTATATATATTTTTTTACATGCAACTTCAGAGAATTTGGAGCAGCAGATGGTTTGAGTAAATCTTATTTATTGTAAAGCCAGTTCTGTCGGGATATAAAGAATGTAAGCTAAGAAAAGAATTCCGTAAACAAACATTATGGAAGTGATTAAACGTTTTGCAGTTTTATCATTTTAATAAATGAAAAATGTACTCATTTCTTTTTCTTTTCTGAGAAAATAATAATAGATAATATTATAATTCAGTCAGCCATTACAAGATAATTGTTGGCTAAATTCATTGTGGGAGTGGGCAATCTCTAAATTAATTTTAATTTATTTTCATATATCATCGATTTCTTTATTATCAATTAACCATGGTTTAATTTCTAATTAATAATTAAAATATATTTAGCATTCACATGTATTTATATAGGATTACTTTTCTGTCCAAAATAGGTTATCCAAGCACATGAGGAGGATAATAGTGTAATAATACTCGATCGTAGTTCAATAATTAGTCATTGCCCCCCCCCCTCAACACAATAAAATATGGCATTTTCAATTTACAGTTAAATCATAAATTATTTGTATTCTGATGTTTAAAGTTATAAATGAAATCAAATCTATTACATACTAAGATGCATTGGTGCTCATATAATGTCCAGTGTAGTATTTATCATAGAGTTTAATTAAAGAAGTCATAGATAAAACAAATGAAATATCCCATTTATTATTGAATTTACAGCTGCAAGAATATAGTAAATAAAATTAACAAAATTATATATATATTGCAA
The DNA here is from genome assembly GCA_028023455.1 of Epiperipatus broadwayi. NCBI lineage: Eukaryota > Metazoa > Onychophora > Udeonychophora > Euonychophora > Peripatidae > Epiperipatus > Epiperipatus broadwayi. The sequence goes on along the minus strand of JAQFVV010000088.1, from coordinate 5,200,497 downwards.
TAAAAATAATGTACTTACTAAAACAATGTCAATTATTTAAATTTAAAAAGAAATAGAACGATAGCAAATAATATATATATATGAAAAACCATAAAAGTATCCACATTTATCTTTGAATTTGCAATAATTTCATTTATGTATATTGCTTACAATAATTCCCCTCATATATACTTTAATGCAAAGTATTTTTTTAATGATTTCTTTATTTTCCTGACAGTTTCAACTGTCCTGCAGTCTTCATCAGAGAGATCTTAATCTCCTCTACCTTTTAAAAGTGTATATGAGGTGAGTTATTGTAAGCAATATATATATATATGAATATATGAAGAAATGCAAAGAAAGTAAAAGGAGAAAAATAAAACTTTATTTATTTTTGAATATTCTTTGAGTATATAATATATTTTGCTTTAAAAATTGAGTATTATGCAAAATAAAACAAAAGGTAGTCCATGCACAAAATGTGTAATATATATAAAAAATATTTTTAAAAAAATGCTTTTATTTTATTTGAGGACTAATGCATTAAAAAGCAAAAGTAATTTTTTCTTGGACCACAATTTTGGTTGTTATATATAATTTTTTAAAAAAGAGTGAAACATCCATAAATTAATTAATTCAAGCATTTTTTTTAATCCATAATTTGGGTTACATGTAACTTTAAAATAAAGGGTGGAGCATCTATAAATTAATTAATTCAAGCAATACAATTTACAATCAACTAAATATTTTATTATTGCTTGAATTAATTAATTTATGAATCTCTCACTCTTTTAATAAAGTTATATATAACAACCAAAATTGTGATCTAAGAAAAAAATGATTTTTTGCCCTTTTAATGCATTATTTTTTTAATTTTTTTATTGCCTTGGGTATATTTAATAATATAATTTGAAATTGATTATTATTTTTATTAAGTCAGCAGCTTAAAAAGCATGTTTTACATAAACAATGAAAGGGAAATTAAGATGCCACCCTTCCTTTCTTTTTATTTTAATTAACAGTAAATACCGCTAAAATTTCTTCTTCAGATTAAAGAAAGCATTTTCTTAAAAAAATATAGCAGCCATTTATTGTAGTCCTAAAAACTTACTGAACTGATTTAAATGTGATTTCAAATGTGGCTCACCAACACTGTTAGGCTGGATAATCCATTTTACTGCATTGCTGTCAAACATATGTACAAATTTGGAAGAAAATTGATTTGGCAAAAGTAGATTTAAAATTTGTTACAAGATTTGACCCAAACAAACAGAAATACTAAGTGAAATAAAAGCATTTAATAAGCAATATTTAATATAATCTGGTAGCTGTGAATTCAAGAAAAAACATCAATATTATGCATTTAACAATAAATGCAGGTATTTATTAAGGATTTGTATTTCTGCTTTTATTTTATTTATCATCAACATATTTTTTGTTAAATAACTGGCATTACTTGGTAAATAAGTTATTTTTATTATAAAATACATTTATTAAAACAGGCAAAACTCTCTATACAGTAGTGCTACTCAGTGAAAGCCAGAGTAATCAATGGATGTCAAAAAGACTTGTACATAAAATCTCCATCTAGTGTCCACTCATCCAATACCCCCAGACTAGTTTCTAGCTTGTGGCTTTCATCAGTGGTAATTATGTGATGTTTAGTGGTTCAAAATAGATTTATTTTTGATTTTATTTAATATAGTCTTGAAACCATGAATTCAAGAATAAATGTTTTATTTTTTAGATGTTCTTTTTTACTTAATATTAAATACTATATAAATAAATAGTTTGTGGACCACACAATATATTAGCACTGATGCATTTTTATAAATATAATTTGAAATTTGCAGTGTATAAAATACATCTATTTTTTCACAGGAAAAAAAAAATAGTTTTGAAAATAACTACATATTATTATTCATTGATTGAAATAATTTGTAGAATTTTAATTATAAATTAACACTGCGGAACACTAAAAGTATGCTGTATTTTATATGAACCAGATTTATTATATTTCATTTCAGTCACTTCTTTAATTAGTTATAGTTATGGACATTTTAAATTACTTACACACACATATATATATATATTAATAATTTTAATAAACCTGTAAACTAACCCAGTTTATCAAATATATAACACTGATTAAATAAAAATATTCATAGAACAAACATATCCAAAAATGATGCTACGACAATTTATTACTATTTAACAAATTGGAAATTAGATAAAAATTGTCATTTTTAATAAACATTTATTTTTAGCACTGTTTCTAATTGTAATAAATTTAATCAGCCATTTAAGCTATTGTGCGCTTTTTAACGAGTGTTAAATAATAAAAAATGAGTACTTCTGCTTACAACACAAGATATAGAATTTAGGAAAGAATAAAATGAATCCACTTATTCAATCCAACCCAAATGCTTATATATGGGCAAATCTTAAGTACCGTAAGTGAAAGTGTGAGGATAGACTACTCACTTTAAATCACTGTTTATGATATCTGAATGAATGACGCCGACGAAATTATTTAGAATTTACTAGACGTCACTCACAAATGAAACTTTAAACAAATATGGAAGATAGATTGACATTTATATTTAAAAAGGTGAACTTTGCTTACAAGTTCATTTAAATGATTTTTTAGAATTCTGTGAGTAGGTATATAATTATATAAAAACATTTTACTAATGCTAAAAGATATTTTAAAACACAAAATACCATTCTTACACTTCGAAACACTATTGAAGCTATTAGAAAAAATAATGCATTTTGACTTATCAAGATTTCTAAATAGGTCAAACCACTCAATTTTATCGATAGTAACATACTTCCTAATTTTTTATTTAACCAGTAATACACCATATGACCAACAAGGCATCACATGATCTTATATTACACATTATGAGATTCTTCTATTCCCCGTACTTTTATGCCATATTAGCATAAACTTTATAATCAATAGATGCCAGATGATAATGCTTAATAAAATCTTTCATTCTCATGTTCTAGTGTATGACTTTCATTAGTAAGGAGTTTTTTGGACTTTTTTGAACAGTGCATTTGATTCCTGTGGATCTAATGTATGTTTCTTCTAGCAGTCTTTTTTTTTTGCTATACTATCAAGCTACCAGCAAAAATTAAAAACACTGTAATTTTTTTAACCTAAGCCTATTTGTGCATAGTTATTAAAATTTGAAACCAGTTCAGTTTTTATATATTATGGTGATCATAGTTTTTTTTATAATATTAGGCACATTTATTGGTTTTTGTATATTTTCAAAAATTTGTTCTCTGTTCAATCAAGAGTTAACTCTGCAATATAACATTTCCAAATCTATACTTTTAACATAAGAAACATTATACTTCATATTTATATTTGTGAATCATCACAGTATTAAAATTTCTATTTACTTCTAATTTAAAAATAGAGAAATAATAATCTGGTGTAATAATAACAAAGCTGACATTTTTTAAAAATAGTAATAATAACAAAAAAAAATCTCATATTAATTTCATTTTTTAGAATAAGAAGATAATTTTTTTCTTAATTTTCGAAATCAGGTATATTACAACATTTTTGCAAAAAAAATATTAAGTTATTCAGAAAGATAAAATTGATAACATCTTTCTTTTTAACGATGATTATATTTAGTAATAATATAAAATATATATGAGTTAGTAAAAAAAGTATTTTAATTTATTTAAATGAATAGACCACATCTCTAAGCAGTTAAATTATATACAATTCAAAATAATGGTTTAAAGGATCTGTTTTATGTCCAATCATCATCAGCATCATTTTCAAATAGCATCGATCCAGTGCAAAATGAAAGTCCAAGTTTATTCAAAGTTTTTAATCCATGGTCTCTCTTCTCAACATTACACCAGCAAATCTAGCTTCATTCATCCATCTCATATGTGGTCTGTTTCTAAGTATTTTACAATCGTCTGGGATACAATTTAAAATTTCACCTGTCCATCTACTATCAACTATTTTAGGAATAAAGCCCAGTGTAGAGCTATTTCACGTTCTTAATTGTTTTAATGATATCAGTAATATCACATTGTTTTCTTAGCCATATATTTTATTTTCAATCTTTTTTATCTGAAGTTTCTGTACAATTCTTCTGTTAAGTGTCCAAGTCTCAGATCCATAAGTAGAATAAAAATTGTAAATGTCTATAAGTCAAACAAAGCATTACATGATTGATATATGCCATTTTACCAAAAGGATAAAGATGTTTACTGTTAGCATATAACTACAATCATTTAAATATATATTCTGCAAGCAAGATAGCTTGGATTCAAAATCTTAAGAGTGTTATCTCTTAGTTTAGAAATATAAAAGTAAAAAGGGTTTCTGGCTATGAAGGTATAAATCCAATGTTTTTCTCAAATTAAAATTAATAGTCAAAAATTAGTTGAGGAATTTTGTTGTAGCATTGCCAGTTAATGTCTATTGATTATTCAAATTTACATCAGATAGTTCTGAAGTAGAATAAATTACTATTTCTGATGGTAATATCTCTGTTTCTTCTGCATTCTTTCTCTTTACCTATACACTTCTCAAAATTTATAGCAAAAAATGAAAAATAAAAAAATATGTAGACAAATAAAATGTCAATTACTATATATAAGTTTGAAATACATTATGCTGAATATGTATAAACTTGCTTGTATAGTATATATTAAATGATTAGAAATATATGTTAACAGTAGGTATCTTTGTTCTTTTGGTAAGACTGATAAATATCAGTTATGCAACACTGTTTGATTTATAAACATAATTTTAAACATATTTATGGATTTGAGACTTGGAAATTTAACAAAAAAAAAAAACTCAAAGATTTCAGGAGTAACAAAATAAAATATTTGGGTGAAAGAACAAACAGATATTATTGAAATCGCTGAAAGAATAAGAAACTAACATGAAGATAACTTGATATATTGCTAGAAAAGATAACAAATGAGCAGTTGAAGATTTTTATTGGATTCCCAAGAAATTGCAAAAGACCCATAAAAAGTCAACATGTGAGATAAAAGAATGAAATAAAACACTTTGCTGGTGTGATGTGAAAAAGAGAAGTTCTGTACCATAAAAACTAAATTTTACTTTGAGAGACGTTCAGCCAGAAGGTGAATGAGCATATTTGAAAATGAGATAGTGATCTCACAGTGGTCAAGATCATTTTAGAAAGAGATTTTTCTTCTACGTGTAACTCCAACTATTTCAAATTATCAATTGATGTTAAAGAATTTTAGATACAGAGTCATTTTATGTTTTAATGTGAATTTTTTAATAATTAAATTATTTTACATATGCAAAAAATATAATTAAGATTTTTTTTTTCATTATCTTTTCTTAGTAATTTAATATTTAAAAAGGCTGTCAGCTACAATTTAAATTAAAACAAAACAAAAAAAAAACTATCTTTTAAATTCTTATAGTTTGATTTTATTAATTATAATTTTTTTTTAATTTAGAGTTTGTGTTTGAAAAGAGCCAAATCAAACTAATTAATTTTTTTATATATAAATTAGAAACTTCTTCAGAAAATGTGTGTGTATATATATTTATACCCATAATGAAAAAATACGATAATCAAAGTAATCTTAAACAAATCCTAAAAAAGATTTTAAATAAAATTCTATAATAAGAGAAAAGTTTGAATTATTATTAATTAAAAATCATTAAGTAAGCATGTAATCTCATTACTCCATCCATTGCTTAAAATTAACCAAAGAGTTCAAGGACTAGCACAGTGACAATATAATGCCGGACATAAATTCCGGGACTTAAAAATGGACAGGTTCAAAGTAATTTTTTTCCGATTGTGATGTCATGAGTGTGGGCTTGGAACTGGTCTGTTAATAAATTGTAATCATAGTGGTGTGAAGGTTGTTAAACTGTATTCAGATTTAAGATATGTAAACACGTTTTGCATTAATAAAGATTCTGTTAAAAGTAGTATATCAACAATCGGTTATCAATGCAGATAATAAATGGAAATCCTTTATTACCTGAGAGTTCTTTACAGCATATCACTAAATATTCTATTTTAGCATTGGCTGGGAAGATGCGATTGATATATGACAACCAATTACCTAAGCGCTCTTATAATTTATATACATAAATGATAATTTATAATAATAATTTTAATATATAATAAAGATTTATATTATATTTCATTGAATATAAATAATAATAATAATAATGTATTATAATTTATAACGTATGCATCTCCATTCTTTTCCATATTATTCATATGAAAACTATTAAAGTCATTCATAAGTTAAGGGTTTTCAAAACAGTTTTACACACACATTTGTGATCAATTTATTATTTACTGACATTTAATAGATCTAAAACCACACTTAAGTAAATAATCTGATATAGTGGGATGTTCTACAATGAAGGTTTGAAGAGTAAATAACTAATAGAACAAATAATTTTTCTCACAAAATTATATAACAAATGTTAAAATATATAATAAACACTAGAATGATAAATATAGGGGATTTGAACTCAGACTTTCAAGCGCCCACAACTATCCACACTATTGCATACAACTGATATACAATAATATTGGCATCAGCATGGGATTTGGACTTTCCATCATCAGATTTTCAATTATATGGCTGGCTGAAAATTTGGAGTTGGAGTAGATTGAAGCCTGTCCATTAAAGTGTGAGGATTTGCTATCTTAATATAAACTGAGCACTGATGATATATATGTGTGGGAGATGATAACCTGGACCAATTGATGAATGCTGGTTTAGCATGAAATACGGATATTGGTGATTATTTATATTTTCTACATGTGTGTGATCATGTATATCAGTTGTATGAGATAGTGTGGATAGTTGGTGGGTGCTTGAAAGTCTGAGTTCAAATCCCCTATATTTACAATTAAGCTCCAGGTTTATGAAGAGTGCCTGGTTTTCAAATATTTACTAGAATGATAAATATCTTTGCTGCATAAAACTTAATTATCAATTTAGTTCACTCACCTCCTTCTCTCACTAATAGTAAGAACTGTTCTACTATATATGTTTTTGTCTAAAAGTATTCTGCTATATATATATATATATATATATATATATATATAAATAGAATTTGAAAGTTGATTAATATTGGATATTTAAAAACAATTGAAATAAAATGGCAGTAAAAAAAAGATCAAAATGAAAGTCTTAGTAATATAGCTGCCATCTAAAACTTAGTTATTAATGTAATTCACATACCCTTTTTTGTGTCTAGTAGTGAAAATGTTGGGCATATTTCTCTTTAAAATAATTCTCCTAGTTATGCATATTGCATAAAGTTTAACTATTTGGCATAAATTTAGGATTTGAAAGCTGATTAATGCATGATATTATTTTAAAAAATTCAAAATGAAATTTCAGTAAAATTGCAGATAACTAAGTATTAAGCATAAAATTTTTAAGTCAACGAACATCATTGGCTGAAATTAAAAAATGTTATAACAAATGCTATTGGTTGTAATAGTATCCATGTACATGAGTAAAACATCAGACATTGCTATTACATTTTGTGAGCTTGTGCGTTGGTTTTACTTCTGCAATTTGTTCAACTTTAATAGTTGTTTTCTAAATTTTTTTTGTACACATACAAATATTAATTTAATCATGTCAGAAAAATAGTGTCAAAGAATTGATGAGTCCTGAGGTGAAAAAAAAAAAGATTATTTCTAAAAGAAAAAAAAATTATAAAATGTTCAGTGATTTAAATTCTGAATAAAATATAATCGAATTAATAACTTACATAATATTTGAAAAAAAAAAAGATAAATTAAAAAGTGTACCAGATAACAAAAAGGATTTCAGTTTAAAAAGCTTTTATTATAAACTAATGGTAACTCATTTACAGACATGGAATAATATCTAAAGAAAATAGCAAGTGGTAGCACCAATAGGGTAACTATTTGTAAATAAGTTACGCAACTGTTTCAAGATATTTTTTGATAACTTTTAAAACCAGCAAAACTCTCCATACAGTAATGCCATGCAAGCCAGAGTAATCAATGGATGCCAGAAGGCTTGTGCATAAAATCCCTATTTAGTTCCTACTCATCCAATTACCCCAGACTAGTTTCTAGCTTGTGGCTTTCATCAGTGAAAAGCCTTGGATGTGGGGATATTAGATGAGTAGGCACTAAATAGAGATTTTATGCACAAGCCTTCTGGCATTCATTGATTACTTTGGCTTGCACTGAGTGGCACTACTGTATGGACAGTTTTGCCTGTTTTAATAACAGTTATGAGCAAGCATAAAAAATGATGATTATGTGAACTTTTAAAACAAATAATAATCCTCTAAAGAAGTTTAATATTAGAAAATGAAGCTTCATCAATTCAAGAAAACAACTGGATTGCATAGAATTATAAGGCATGGTAAGACTTTTAGTGCAAATAAGGCTGCTCTGAATATTATCTTATAAGAAAATGAGAGTTTTAAAACCAATAATCTGTGATTTTTTTATTAGGATATGTAAATTTATATTTTAATTTAATCTTTTAACACTCAACAAGTTGCTATTATCCATGGTTAGCCCCAGTAGCAGTTTTTGTCAATATCCAACCTTTGATTTTAGTATAAAAGTTTTATTCTATTCTAAAACTCAATAAATTTGACTTTATTTCTTAGAAATTTAAGTTTATAAATGAAAAACATTCTAAAAAAATCATATATAAAGTTTGCAAATATTGAAAAATTTATTATATAATGAAAACAAATGGTTTTACATCATTGTGTACAGTGGGAAGAAATCAAACATACAACTTAAGAAAAATTAAAATCTTCATTGATTGAAATTTATTTTTAAAACGAATGAATAAATTTGATAAATCTATAAAATTCTGCTATAAAACATTAAAATTACATTTATAATTTGTAGAATATCACAAAAGATCTTATCATGGTTTTAGTCAGCTATCAATGATTGGTTTCATAAAACATGGTCATTATACCAGCAATGATATTCTTTATTAACATTATACTCAAAGTATATGTGTTTAAACCTACCCTGGCACCTCTTTGAGGAGTGCCAAAGCACGAAACCATGATCAGAGGTTGGGGGAGGGGGGGTTCCTGACAGAGATATTTTAAATGCTGGCTCTGGCTAAGCATTTATCACAAAGCTTGCTGAGGAATTGGCAATCCTCATTGTTTATAACTTACAAGCTTAAGAGAATATGGTCATGTGATCTATGACTCTTATTTTGATTATTAATTTTGACTTTTAAAAATAAAACATATATGAATAAACTCAAAACGTATACATGGGGATTCCTTTGATTTAAAAAATATATAATTATTGTATAAAAATAATCAGAAATAATTATTAACTATGCAAAAATCATGATGTTTGTTATTCCAAAAATTTTCACAAACTAGAGAACAAAGAACCCAAATCACCAAAGATTTGGAGGGAGGACTGACTATGTGGAGATTGGATTTTGATTTTTACTGATTATTAAAAAATACACCCATCTTCAGATTTTTTGTTAATAAATGAATAATCATTAGTTCATGGTTTTGCCATTTTTTTTTTAAAAAAAGACCCATGAAAATATCATTATAAGTAACTATAGAAGAGTGATTTAAAGTGGGCGAAATATCAGCACACCCTCTGATTTAAACCGTCTTGCTTTACCAGGCTACATAATCATGGAATTAAAAAACGAATTTTAGTTTTCTTTAAGACATAACTATATACTATGAAAAACAATTAATTTTATATGTATTTTGACATTTGGATGGTAATTTGGTCTTGCCTATGGGTCCATAAATGGATTATCCTTAAATACATATACTCCAATATAAGCTACTACAATTACAATTGAATCCAATTAATTTCCTTTAGTAAACTCCACTGTATTGTCAATCTAGAACTTTTTAGACATCAAATTTCTCAATTGTATTCTCTCATTAATTAGATAATATTAGATTTAAAGCAATAAAAAAGTAAAATTTATTTTACATGTTTTCTTCTACTACAGAGAGCATACCAATAGCTCAAAGAAGCTCTTAATTGATAGGTGCAGTAAGAGAAAATATTTAAAATCTCTATCTGAAATACTCTTATCCCCAGACCAATTGGTTTTGAGATTATGGCTCATCTCAGTGAGAAGCTAGAATATTCAGACACTAGATCTAAAATATCAACTCAAAACCCAGCTCCTCACTGAGGTGAGCCATAAGCTCAAAACCAATTGATCTGGGGATATAAATATTTTGGATAGAGATTTTAAATATTTTCTCTTACCACACTTATCAATTAAGAGTTTGTTTGAGCTATTGGTACGCCCTCTGTATTATATTTTTGTAAATACAAGCTTACAAAAGCAATGCCACATTATATATGACTTGCTTTATTGATTATTATATTTTATTGTAGTAAAAATTTACCACGCTACTAAATTAGTATTTTTAAAAAATAAACTAATTTGAGATAATAAAGAAATTGATTAAAGGCGATTCAAATGAGTTATTAATTCTTTTTTCTAATATTGAATGCTGTCTTCTTATAATACAAGGGCTTAATCTCATCTATGATACAGTAATTGAAAATGAATTAGGATTATCTTAATCACATTGAGGAATATGATTCTGAAAATCTGCAGATAATTCACAACATTATCTCATGGATTACTTCGATTTTAATTTAGCTAGTGCTTTCTGTTAAAGCATGGATTGGAACAGGAATCTACACAAAGTTTGTATAGCTCAATAAATTTTAAATATTATTATATATATTGTGTTCTTATTAATTGTTTTTTTTTTTTATAAAAAAATTAGTAACCTTTATTTGCTTGGATATGTCTAATATTTAAGTAGAAGCAATTAAAACTTCTGGGAAGCAATGTTTAAATGAGATTCCTATATCAATGAATAAATATTTATAAACACTCAGAGCTCAAGGAATAGTCATTCTATTTTTATTTTTGCATTTATTTATGTACGAGTTTAGCTTTCTGGAAGTTTTAGTTTTTTCCATTTAAGTTTTATATATTTTTAATATTTATAATTACAAAAACTGACTTTGCATGTATACTGCTGGGATGTTTAAAACAAAACATAGCCGTTTCCCTCTAAATATTCAAGTGTAATTTCAAAATTATATATACATATTTAAAATTAGGCCAATATACACATTTCATGTTCTATTTCCAACAATTTCAATGAATGAATGCTTATAGACATTTAGAGCTCAAGGAATAGATGGTTATTTTATTCTTTGCATTTAATAACATAGGTGTAGATATCTGAAAGTTGTGATTTCTTCCATTTAAATTTTACATATATTAAGCTATATGTACTTAATATATATATATATATATATATATGTACTTAATATATATATATATATATATATATTATAAGGGAAATTTATAAAGATAAATGTGATATTGTATTTTATGCACCTCCTGCATTAAACAAATTAATAAATAATTTAAAAGATAAAACCTCATTTTTAAATAAAAATTGCATCATTTACAAATGGAGATGTAAGTATGGTAATGAATATATAGAGGGATCAAGATGTACATTGAAGAAAAGAACTAAGAAGGTTTCAAAAAATGAAACAAAATTGTAATGAAAATGATAATGTTTCAGCATCGGGTTTTTATGACCATAATAGATTATATATATATGGTTTTAATTTGAATTATAATAATGTAAAAATATTGCAAATTGAAAGAAACAATAGTAAAAGAAAAATAAAGGAAGCTATGTTCATATATAAATATAAGCAAGACTTAATAAACAGGCAGGCAACAAATGTAAAGATCACAGAACTGTGGGAAGGTTAGTCTTTGAAAGTACTAGTTGACAAAGACTATGAAGATAGTCGAAAGTGCTCCTAAGTGGATAAAACTTTTTTAAAGTTGTACTTTACATATATTTGGTTACTGTATTTATTAATACTCAGTTGCAAGATTACACATATAACTTTGGAAAAATACAGACATCAAATAAGAATATCATTATATATATATATATATATATATATATATATATATATATATATTCTTATTTATATAGATCAAACAGCCTCCTACAGAACAAAAACCTTCCCAATAGATGTTCATAAACGAACAGTGTATGAGAAGTTCTTATTCACAAGTTTGCCAATTATAAAGTAGGAAATATTTGAGTGTTTTCCCATCATTGTTTCATCCTCAAGCTAAAATAGTTTGACATATATTTATAAACTAATAATAGGTGACTACCTGAATTATCCATGAGCTGGCTACCTAGAACCTAAATTTTTAACCTTGGAATTGTGTGAGGTTTGAATCCTGGTCATATTTATAATTATATCAGACAGATATGCTATCATTGATGCATAAGGTCCTTTATATATATGTTGAATAAAATATTTTTATGGATTTTTAAAATCACCAAATATTAATTGACAATTCTAAGGTTAAATGAGTTTTTTCTCTATTAACTTCCACAATAGCTTTTTTTGTTTTAGGTTTTAGTGAAGTAAAAATAATCCTTTTTTACTTCAAACTCAAATTGTTATAAGGATTTAAACCCAGAAAGCCACTTTTATAAGTATGAGAATGCAGAAGACTAATATCTTTCTTGACATCCTGAAATTAATAATTAACCTTCTTCAGAGAGTTGGACATGTTGAATTAAATATTTTTCATGGTTTTTTAATTTGATAAAGAATAGAAATGAAGAGAGTATATCCAGGTGAATAAAGACAACTTTACCTTTTGCTGTTGCTAGGAAATCATCAGTTACTAAGATCCATTCACTGCCTAATGTACCTTGACAGTAGATTTCTGATATTTTATTGGATTGTTTAAGCATAAGGGTCATGATGATACAATTTACATACACACATTTGAATATTTTATCATAATATATTTTAGTCATGCTTTCATTTTAAAGATCTAGTAAGTGGATCTCTTAGACTTCCATTTACTAATCAATTGTAGTGTTGTTTTGACAACAAGATTGCTGTATTTATCTTATTGGCTAATTTAAACATGAGGGCTGTGATGGTGATGTAATTTACATATATATTGTCATGATCAGCTTATGTATATTTAAATTTATTTTAATTGATTTGGGTGCCACCTGACATTAATTAAACATCAGGATAAATAGACCAATCCATATTATATATATAATTAGATAAGATTTGAAAATATTTTATTTAAATGTGTGATGATGATGTCTACCACACAACCACTATTAGCAATACCTGACTAGATCATATAGGACATAAATTACTCCTGATGAAATGACAATTAATACGCAGATCAGACAACATTATATATAAAGAAGTTAACACATTATTTAAATAAATATTAATAATAATTTATTTATAAAGTATTATAGTTGTTAGACAAAATATAACGTTTTTTTCCATAAAGACTATGACAATGTTTTTTGTTACATCATTTTTCCTCTATCATTTAACTTTTAATTCAAAAGCACATTGAAAAACAACCCAAAATTTATTTTGATTAATTTTAAACATTAATCTTTCAAATACATCTTATAATACTAATATGGTTATGAGCACACTTGCCACAGAATAAATCCTTAGTTTTCAGTACCTCCTGGATATAATTCTACATATGTCTGACCCTTGCAAATACAATATATTAATTTATATTATTATCTTCATACCATAGTCATACTCATATACCTAATATGGGATTATTTTAATCAATACATGTCCCTTTTAATGATAATTCTAGGGAGAGACAATTTTAGGTCTGAATCCTAATTTAGCAATAACTCCCTTTAATTACAGACATGGCTTTTTTGAGTCTGATCCCTAATTTAATAGTAACACTACTTAATTATCTGAGGTGACCCTTTGGATTTGAATTTCAAATTTACAAAACAAAACCATGAATAAATGCACTATACAGATATATTATATTTAATGAATCAATAGTGATTTAATGACTTCATTTGTACTATAAGTTCTACATACATAAATTCTAACTCACAATAACCAAAAGGAAGGCTAATTTAATGTACATATAAACTTTAATGAATTTCCAAATAAACCTTTAATTTAAAACTCTAATAATTATGGTACATTCATTGTTTTTAACACTTGAACACTCTCCTTTATACTTGTACACTTTTCATGTTTTCAAAATGAATATTACACCATTGATTTTATACAACTTTACATATATGCTGACAATTTCACACTAGATAAAATTCTTTTTTGTTTAAAAAAAAAAAGAAGATAAACTTTAACAAGTAATATATATATATTATAAAAACCATGAAGTAAATTTTTTCAAATACCATTTTTTTTAAAATTTCAGCTACTTTAAAAAGCAACCCAAGTACTTATAGATGTTTAGCAACAAATGATAACTTTTTAAAAACATTTACTTCCTCCTTTAATCAATCAATTAAATAATATATTATAGAAACACTTTATACATAATAAAATATAGTTTGTTAATATTTAAATATACTGCTAAGTGCTTGTAAAATGAACTTAAAATGGTTAATATGTTAGAAAAAAGTCTAGACAGTTTTTTTAATTTATGCAGCAAAAGTTTTTTAGCTGGAATTCTCCACAGTTCATGGTGAGATTTTTTTTGTGGACTAATAATTTTCCCAAATGGCTTATATTAATTGTTTTCATTTAAAATCATATTCCTTTCCTTACAAATTGCTATAATGTACTTTATAAATATCCTTTCTTTGAAATTTGAGGGTTAAACATTTCCCCTTCATTTGGTGAAGAGATTCCTTTACAATAGCTTGGTCAAGTTTGCAAGAGGTTCAGATTAGATTTCAGCAGTCAGTAATTTTTATTTTAATGGCCATCCTAATAAGGGTTTAATGAAGCTTGAATAAAATTAAAATATATACTGAACAATTTCAAGAAAATTGGCTAAATGTATATCTTTTTAACACCTTTGATAATCTCTTATTTTCAACATCTTTATAACCTCACTTTATTTTAATTACATGAATTTTAAAAACACTCTCATTATTATTTAATTGAGTAAATTTCAAAATCCTTTAATTATTAAATTGCTTGAAATTTTCCCTTGCTTTTGAATCTCATATCTCAAAACAAGTTTAATCTTTTTAATTAACTTATTGTTAATTTAATTATTTAAAATCTATTTTTTTTAAACATTAATGTACTTAATTGAGTTGTCTTTTTAATACATTTTATGCATTCTTTTAATCTTTAATAATAGCAACAATTTTAACATAGTTTATATAATTTATAAGTTTATTTTAAATTTAAATGCTTTTAACAAACCTATTACATTATTTAATATTATTTTAAAATCTGGCATTTAATAATTTATTCTAACATTTAATTTATTATTATATTTAATACTTTATTTTAAATTATTTGATCTATTTTATATAAAAATCTTTAAAAACTTTTGAAGAATATATTTATTATCATCTTCACAACAACAGAAAAACAGATTACCATCATGGATGACAGTAAAATGACTAAGATATTATTCATTTCTATATATTGTAATGCTAGCAAGATATATGTCATAAAATGTACATATATCTGAATTACATATTTCATAATTTAAAAAAGATATGGTCAAATTTATTTGAAAGAACAGTTAAAGACATAATTATTTCAGAAGTAGTTTTAAAACAGTTTTGTAAAAGTAAATTATTGCATTATATTATGCTTTAAAAATATAATAAAACTATTTATTAACAGTGAGTGGGGAAAAGAATTAAAAAAAAGAGATTTAAAAATTTACTATTCTTTTTATAAATTAAAAATAAGTTAAAAGAATAAGGATTTTCCAAATAAATAAATCTAAGTAAAAATCTAAAATAAAAAAAGATTAATTATCTAGTGAAAGTAAATGTTTTGAATGCCAGTAAAAATTGCTGGCTGATAATGATATTGAAATTGTAATAATTAAAAACTATGTAAGCTATATTTTCCAGATAAAAGCAATGAGATATTGGATTAATCAAGAAAAAAAGATTAGATTAATGAAAAATATAAAAATCAATTAGATTAAAGAAATGTAAAATTATTTAAAAGACAGATTCAAGTGAAGATAAAAATAAACTATGAACAATGGGAGAGAAAAGATATAAAAGGTTGCAGCTGTCTATTATTATTTCAGCCTTCATTTGTGATTAAATTATTCCGGTCTCCATTCTGTTATTGATGCATTATGTTATTCATTGCTTAATTCATTCAGTTAACAGAGATTCAGAAATCAAAGGGCAGAAGAGAGCCAGTCATTACTGCTGTAAAAATATTATTGCAGAAGCTGCAGACCTAGCAACATGCATTGCTAGATCACCTTAGAAGTGTTTGACTGGACTCCATGCCCTAAGTCCTCTGCCAAAATTAACTATCCACACCCAAAAACAATACCTGAAACAGATGCTTAAGCCATAAGATAGATGCTGCCATTACTCTCTCTCCTTATTGTTGAATCACAGAATGAAAAATAAGATCTGAAACCATTGACGGAGACCAAAAAGCCAACTCATTGGAAAGTAACACTGATACAAAACAAATGAATTGTGTAATCTAATATCATGAAAACCTAGGTAAATATGTTTCCCCTAATAGAATGAATTGATCTAATATCATGAAAACCTAGGTAAATATGTTTCCCATAATAATTATCTATAGACACTTTATTTTTAAATAAAATTAACTTAACAAAGTATTATAATAAAATTTAGTCTGATTAATCATTTATATTTTTATTGCTATTGGTTCTATTCTCTCTCTCTCTCTCTCTCTTGTCACTGTATCACCATTTATTTAAAGAGATAAATGGTATATGTGTTAAGTTAATACACTGACCCCATGATTAAGAGTAGAAACTAGTTTGGAATCTTTCAAGTGATGGATTGTGTTCCTGTCATCCACACATGCTGGCTATATAACATGGTTGGATGACACCTGAGCTTGATTCTCAAAACAAATGAAATGCTTTGGATGGCAGGATTTTTGTTACAGCAGTCAAGGTGGACCACAGTCAGGAAAAGTGGCTATGTTATGCTTTGTATAGCCTGATATGACTGTGGCTATCATTGATGGATATGCTGTCAATGTATTCTCCCCTATGCTTAAAGTGCCAGTTCATTTCTGTAGTATTAAAGGTATAAATAATAATTTCTCAGAGAGATATGCAATGAAACTATTAAAGTTCAGATATTAAATTTAGTTAAAAGCATGATATTAAAACTTATTTAAACTAGTTAAAGCTGAGTTACCAAAAGATATTAAAAGGTTAAGTTAAAAGGTATTAGTACCCAGTAAGAATAAGTTTTATTCATAGGGACATGGTACAATATATATAAGAAGATTTTCCTCATAATTATCAACCAAGCAAAACACTTATGTGATATAACATATCAGTTTTGAAAGAATTGTGTAACAATTTATGTTTATGATAATTAATAATTATACCCTAGTGCCTCTTTTAGTATCTGAAAATTACTTAATAAAGTTATAACTAACAAAGAATAAGAAGTTTTTATATTATTTGATCACAAAGACTATTCCAGAAAACTTGTTGAAATTGATAAAATTGTTTTTCAGAACACATAATATACATGTGTATGTTACCAAATATTAATATATTTTACTAATTGATGCAATATATTAGAAGTTAATCAGATAGTAAATTGTAAATTAATAATTTAGGAGTAATTTGGTTAGTTACAAAAAATGGTCAAGTTGAAGTTTGGCATGTAATAGTGAGTGCAATGAGAAAAACAGCATTTAAAATGTGAATTAAAATATTAATAATGATTTAAAAATCATATGATTGAATGCTTGGGTTAAGTGATATTTAAATGCTGCCATGACAAGCTAAGCATAATAATTTTATTAAATTTTTCAAATTGATGAAATTTTTTAAGTGATGTTCAAGCACCAAAATGATAACAATAACTCTATTTGACTGCCCAGACTGGTGTAATTTTCAAAGTATATTCAAGCATCAGACTGATAAATTAAGCAGAGTAATTCTATTTAATTGCTGAAACTGATGTTTTTTCTTTCCTCAGTTGAAATTGGTTTAAAATCTTTAGCTCTTGAATCACACCCTTACATCTGTACAAATTAAAACTAATCACCTGATCTATTTGTTTGAAAATCAAATAAAGTTCATGAAGAAAACAACCCAAAATTGTCCCAGGAATTGATCGCATAACTTTATTTCCAACACCACTGCACTTTCTTCAAATGAAAATTGGTCTGGGAACTTGTAATTCTTTATTCAACCATGTTACCATTTCTGCATTCTATGCAGTTTAATGCAGAGCTAAAATAACCATCTCAGAAATGAAGTTCCAGCATTGATTCTAGATGAGTAATTTTAATTGATTAAAAAACTCAGCTCAGATTGAGTGCAACTGTAAATATTCAATAAGTTGTTCAATGTTGACATATCTTGAGCAATTTGTGTGTGGTAACTTCTTTACTACTGCAGTAAATGCAGCATCGCAAGTCATGATTTGATAAAAAATATTTTAAAACTTTAATAGTTGGAATAAATTATGTTATTATATATAGGGTATATGAGCACAGACTTTCACATGACCCACCATTCTCCAAGCTATCTGATAATACTGATACACTTGAACCCATATATGTCAAAAAAATAAATAATCACCAATAGACGTATTTCATGCTAAACCAGCAATCATCAGTTGGTCCAGATTACCATCTCTACACATATATGCTACAAGTGCTCAGATATATATTAAGATAGCCAAACCTCATACTTTAATGGACAGGGTTCAATCCACTCCACACTCCAACTCTTCAACCATCCATCCAATTGAAAATCTGATGTGGAATGCTCAAAGCCCACTCTGAGGCCGAGATTCTTGTCACACCCATGTTGACCTATGGTCAATCTGACCTCTCATGTACAGGACATAATACATTTAATACATATACAAAGGATGGGCAGACATCTCTACTATATAATAACTAAAACACACAGGCTTATATACCTGGGTCTATATGTAATATATAGGGTACATGAGCACAGACTTTCACACGACCCACCACTCTCCACACTATCTCATAACACTGATACACTTGAACTCATATATGTCGAAAAAATAAATAATCACCAATAGACGTATTTCATGCTAAATCAGCAATCATCAGTTGGTCTATATGATCATCTCTACACATATATGCAATAAGTGTTCAGATATATATATATATATATTAAGATATCCAATCTTCATACCTTAGTGGACAGGCTTCAATCCATTCCACACTCCAACTCTTCAACTATCCATCCAATGAAAGTTTGATGCTCAAAGGCCACCCTGAGGCCAAAATTATCATCACACCCATGTTGACCTAAAGTTAATCTAACCCCTCATGTACAGGACATGATCCAATTAATACATATATATAGGGGATGGACAGACATCTCTACTATCTAATAATTGAAATAAAGCTTATTATATACTTCTATTCATATATTAATAAATAGGGTATATGAGCACAGACTTTCACATGATCCATCACTTACTACTCTATCTCATAGCACTGATACACTTGAACACATATATGTCAAAAAGATAAATAATCACCAATATACATATTTCATGCTAAAACAGCAATCATCAGTTGGTCCAGATTATCATCTCTACACATATATGCAATAAGTGTTCAGATATATATATATATATTAAGATAGCCAATCTTCATACTTTAATGGACAGGCTTCAATCTACTCCACACTCCAATTCTTTAACCATCCATGTATAAATATTTTTTTATATTACATTTAAAATTTTAAGGTAAATTATCTATATAAAAATTTTTCAGCATCATTAAATTTTATGCTTTGAACAGGCCAAACGTTTCTATTTATAATAACAGCTACCATAACCTATTTGTTTAATCTTCAAATATTAAAATTATAATTATAAACATTGATCATATTTAATTTTTAAAATACGCATTTGAGCATTAAAATAAACAAAAAATGTAATAATAGCAGATAAAAGAAAATATAAAATAAAAATATATTAAGAGTCTCCAGAGCAGTATCTCAGTGTTGAAACTAGCTAAATTTCTTTACTTAGCTGTAAAATATTTAATTATTTAACATATATGAAAGAAAAAATATTTTAAACTTAATTTTAAATTATAAAAATTTACTAATAAATTCACATCAAATTTCACAATAGAGGATATTGTCTATAATAATTTATTCATTATTAAGATTTCCCTTTGTGACAGTATTTTTCACTTCAATTTTTAGAAAATATGAATTAATAAAGCTCTAGAATATCTTCCCAAGCATTGGTAGCCGAGGAGTCAGCGCAACGGCCTTGCAAGCAAGCAGACGGTTGTCGCAGGTTCGCTTCCCGGCCGATGCTATGACATATGGAAAAAAAAAACTGGCCATGTGAAAGATCAAGTTTTTTTAAATAAAGACCCAAATAGCTAAATTTATTTACCCAGCTTTAAAAAATTTAATTATTTACTACTTTTGAAAGAAAAAAGTTGAAAAGTAGTTTGTAATATAAAAATGTTTTTTTCATTTGAAATTATTTTCATGGTCTATATCTGAAAAATTAGATGACAGTAACAAATTATAAGTCAGAGCATACTACTTCTTAAATTTCTTCATATTTATTTCATAATGCAAGCTTAGAGGTTGGTGGAGAAACACTTTTAAAGTAGACTAGAAATTAAAATGATTTAGCAGCACAAAAGTATTCAGATTAATTTAAAAAATATATTCAAAATGCCATTAGGAACTTTTATGCATATACTTTACATAATATTGTTTAAGAAAAAAGAATGACAATTAATTTATGTATATAATTTAATTTCTTATGCAATAATTAGCTTATTAAGTCTAGGCTTGGTATTCAAAACCAGAGTAAAAGCTGGAAATTATTCAAATGGCTATAATGAATCATGAAAAATTGAAATATCCATTCATTTATATATAAAAATACTCAAAGAAAGGACTCGTTATTCACAATGTAATTCATGAGGTTTTTTTTTTCATGTGTCATAGCATAGGCCAGGAAGCGAACCGGCTAAACCAAGACAACTACTTGTAAGGCGGCTGTGCTGACCTCTCGACTACCAACGCTTGACATTCATGAGTTTTTTTTATAAACAAAGATTGCAGTTATCAAATTTTGACTCACTGTGATGTCATTCAGACTAACAAGCCCATATTACTGTAATTGATAAAACAAATTAATATATTATCCATCCATAAACTGACCTAGTAACAGAATCAGCAAGCCATTGAGCATATTATACATTGCTAACCTTTCAAACTTCTGTCAAATACTAGTTGTAGTAAATCTTTAAACTTATTTTCTATCCTATATATAATGATTTTGTGTTTACTACACCTTAATTGTTGTGTGTGGAACATATTTATTATTAATTACTATTAATCAATTAATAAATCACTGTAGCTCTCTCATAATTTGGTTTCTGCCTATCACTAATGTACAATAGTGGCTGAGAATTCCCTAAACAAGGATTTCTTTCAGATAGTTCTTGGTCAATTAATTAGATACCTAATGTTGGTTCTGTAAGTAGATATAAAGCTATTTGTAGTGGTCAGTTAAATATTGATGTGCTGATCAAAAAAGAAAATGACTGTAATATGATAGAGTATTCACCACAAAGTATAAGCAAATAATTAAGAAAAAAAGCTTTAAATTAAAATTGCATATATATATATATATATATATATATATATATATATATATATATATATATATATAATTAAAAAAATATTCAGTCAGTACTTATCTCAAAGTATGTGATGGTGGTATTTTAGTTGTAAGTATATGCTGGACTATTTCCATCTAATATTATTAAAAGTCTTTAGATAAAGTTTAATGGAGAGGATACAATTTAATTAGTAAACACATGGAGGTTTAACATTTTCAAGGATCCATGCCTCATAATCATACCTGTAATAAATCACATATAGGAAAATTTATGCAAAAATATTTAAATTAACGATGTGTTATGTAGCCCATTTCTTCGAAATCTCAAAGCAGGTATCTTTTCTATTCATGGTGTGAATATTTCCATGAATGTAGAATGCTTCCTTGATTTTTCTCTTGTGATCATTAGATTCAGTGCATGAGATTACAGGATTGGCAGGTGTAAAATCATGCTTAGAGTTTTTGGCATGCTCCAAAAATACAGACAAAGTGTTATTGTTTTTTTGAGTTCTGTTATAAATATATAGTTGTTGAGCAAGTCTGGTGTTGATGGTAGCTTTGGTTTCCCCATAATATACAGTGTGGAATCTGGCATGATTCAAACTATTTAAACTTTTCAATTATATTCAACTATTAAGTATAGCAAATAGATTAATATTTAACACAATGTTTAATTCTCCTTACCTTTTCAGGTGCTTCTGACCTGACCAGCAACATTACTAACATGAAAATCTAATTTGGATTTTTAGATTCATGAATATTGAATTTAAGATGAAGTTCTAATCAACCATACTAATTGAATTTAAAATTGATACTCTAGCCAATTAGGCTATTTGACTAAAATCACTTCTTAAATTCAGTATTCATAAATATAAAAATCTAGGTTCAATTCTCATACTAGTACTGTAACTGGTCAGACCAATAACACTGGGAGAAAAGAGTATAATAATATCACTCAAAACATTGTCATATGCTATCCCATTGCTATTATTATAAGCTGAATGCATTTGAAATGTTTCAATTAAGTTTGAATTTTCCTGAAAACATTTAAAAATTAATATTAGATAATAAAAATCCAGAGTAAATAGGCTATCTAAGATTTAATGGGTTTCTTCAGATTCTTAAAAACAAAAGTAGTAGGGAGAAAAGTGTTTATTCTTGAAAGGCAGTTCATCTAGATCAAGTTATAGTGCAGTATGATAGCATATATTTATATTATTCTGCATGAAAATCACAGGCAAATCTTCTTCAACAATCTCTCTCCACATATAACAAAATGAAAAAAGCATGTCAATTTCTTGAAAGGAAAGGTTTGAAGAAGGCCATTCATTCTAGTTTTATTTCCTTGCAAACAATATATGGATATTCAACTTATTGTCCATTATTAAATAGTTAATTCAAATACTAATGGTCAAACTATCTTAAAAAAAATTCTAAGCCTAATTTGAACCTGACAGTATTTCTAAGTTTTACATAGTCTAGATTCAAATCCATTCATAGACATAGCATGTAGTTCTACCATAAGACCTATTAGATATGCATGAATATTGATGCACATAGATCTAGCCTCAATTTTGAGCCTATATTTCTAAACTTTATTCAAACAATATTTTAAAAATTGAATGTTAGAATCACCTTCTTATTCTGATTTTATTATTTTTACAATTGGGTGAAATATGTCCCCCAGTTCCAAAAATATAAATGTTAAAAAAATTTCTTCATTTCCTGAATGCTGATATATGAATGCTTTCTTTTGGAAGATTGATCAAACTAACTAAAGCAATGTGATACTGCAAGGATAATCAATAGCACTTTATTGTCTTATCACCAAATCATAATATAATTCCACAAGTGATGGCCATCTTTCATAACTCTTAACTATTATCATAAACTTTAACGAACTTGTTATATAAAACAGTATTGAATTCCTCTATAAATGGCCTTGTTTTTTTCTCATTTATTCATTTTAATTGTTCCACAAGTTAGTTATTATATTTTGCTTCAAAATTGCATATCCAATACATATATACTGCAGATAAATAATGGTATCTGATAGATGATTATGTTCACATTTAGCATCATTTGCCTTGAACCAAAAAAATCTCCACCACCACCTCACATTCAAAGGAAATAGTGCGCAATAGCTCATCGTTTGTTGATAAAGTGATTAGAATAGAATATGTATCATTTATTGAAGATTAATTTGCATATATTAGCATACATCAACAACTCCATAACGTTTCTAACTCTTCGATTATGAATATGAGGTTAAAAGTCTTCGAAAGTGCTAAGCCTGACATTTAATTTTGATATTTCTAACTTCACCAAGCAGCGTTAAAAGCGCAGTATAATTACGGTTTATTGAACTGCAAGTGTATAGTATTTTTCAACACACACACACACAGATAGCTGAACTATCTGTGAGTATAAATATATATAGTAAATAAAGTTTATTGAAAATATGTAATCGCATGCCTCCATTAAAATGTGCACTTTAGAAAATTAGCATACCATACAATAAAATGAAAATAAACAGAGCTTTGATTGTATATATGTGTGGAGATGATAATCTGGACCAACTGATGAGTGCTGGTTTATTATGTAATATGTATATTGGTAATTATTTATCTTTTTGACCAGTGTGATCAAGTGTATCAGTAGTATGAGATAGCATGGATGGTTGAGGATCATGTGAAAGTCTGAATTCAAACCCCTATATATTACATATATACGTGCAGGTATGAAAAAGCCTGTACTGTAGAAAAAAAATCATATTTTCGAAATAAAATGAATAATAAATGAGTTTAAGATATGAAAATGGAATTAATAATTGTTGGAATATCATAAGTTGTGTGATAATGAAGTTCTCACAAGGAAAGGAAAAGCATGAGGTAAGTCAGAGCCACGTTCATAGATTTAAAATACATTGATAAGTGAAAGTGGTCAGCCTAAGTAAAAGACTGGTTAAAATGGATGTTAAGATGCTATCTCCTAAGCTAGCATATTGTATGTGTAAAGTACAAGTTAATGGAAACTCAAATTAAATGGACTATATTGATAATATGTGGAGATAGTTTACTCCTACATGTCAAATTGTTATTAATCATTTTACAAAAGTCAAGTGAACTTCGTTATTGTTTTTATTTATTATTATTTTATTATTTCAAAACAAATGAATAAATAAACTTTGTTGAGTTTTAAAATCGTCTAGCATTATTTTACATTAAGACTGCTGCTCTTAATTGGTCTTATTGAAAATATCCCTGAGTTTGCAACATAGATGTTTTTAACTGTATATATAAATCAAAATTATAGTATAAACATAAAAAAATAATAATTGGTAATAATAAATGGAGAGGATATTTATTTTATTTTATAAAGTGTGTTCACTCATGTAATTATTGAAGCAATAAGAATAAGGTTTGAACCCAGACTTTCAAGCCACATCACCATCCACATCATCTCATAGCACTGACACCCATGACCACACACATGCAGAAAAGATAAAACAATATTGGCCTTAGCATGGGATTTGGGAATTCTGTCATCAGATTTTCAATGGTATGGATGGCTGGGGGGTTAGATGTTGGTGTGGGTTGAAGCCTGTCCATTGAGGTGTAAGAATTTGCTGTATTGGTATAAACTAAGCACTGATAATATATATATGTGTGGAAGATGATAGTCTGGACCAACTGATGAGTGCTGGTTTAGCACAAAATGCATATATTGGTGATTATTTATCTTTTCTGCATGTGTGTGGTCATGTATGTCAGTGGTATGAAATGGTGCAGATGATAAAATAGCTTGAAAGTCTGGATTCAAATCCCCTATATTTACAGTTAGGCTCCAGATATGGGAGTGTCTGGTATTTCAAATCTTAAAAATAAGAAGAAAAAAGTTGAAATAAATGGCAAAACATGCTCTGGGCAATATTCTTTTTTTCAGTAACTTTTTTCTTTTATTGAATAATAAACTCATCTCTTTTTCAAGAAATTACTATTTCCCAATTATGTTACTGTTTAATGAATATTCTGCATTCTAATTGGTGAATGGTGTGTTATGCAGCTAAAGAGAAGTCTAAGCTTTAGATTTGATGTATTAATATACTCTGAACATTTTGGAAAGCTTGAGCCTTCATATTCTTAGGATAAAACTGTGATGTATTGTCAAGCATTGTTAGCTGAGAGGTCATCACAGCTGTCTTGCAAGCAAGTAGTTGGTTGCAGACAGTTGTAGGTTTACATCCCGGCCGATGCTATGACATATGAAAAAAAAACTGTGATGTATTGTGATTATGCAGTAGTAAATTTAAATTTGAGTGATATTGTTGAATATTAATTAGTGTCATAAAGTCCATTTTTTTGAGAGGGGAAGGATGAATCTTTTCAGCTAATATTTTGAGGGAGTTAGTTACAAAGTACACTTCTCTAATTTTTCATGGTGAATTGTTTCTTTCTATATACTTAATACTTGCTATGGTTGGTGTGAATATGTGTTCAGTTAATTTTGGGTGGTTGAAAAATACTGAACTATACTCTGGCTTGGTAGTTATTTTTTGTAGGTGTATTGGTGTTGAGGTAAACAAGTGGCTAGTGATGCACAAAATTCACCAAAATAAGTGAATTACACCTGGTGTGGAGACATTGCATTTTATAAACAGTGCAGGGAGAGAGAGTAGGTTCTAGTTTGTTTTTCTACTTATTTAAAAGTCTATTGGAGGAAATGGGGTGTGGTAGGTAAGGCAGTACATAGATGAAAATATTTTCTTGTATGTTTTAGTGAGAGGGAATATATGAGAGGAGAGACCATGGTCTATTGTCAGAGGTGGAGGTGGAATTGATGTTTTTGTAAAAGTGCCTTACTTTGTTTTTTAGAAGGTTATTGCTAATTCTAATGGAAATTAGATCTTTGGTGTATGCTTTTAGGTTGGCTTTCCAGAAGACTTCATATTTAATATTTGATCATGTGACACCATCTCACAAGCTGGCAGGATTATAATCCTTTCTATTTTTTTATCAAAATAAAAAACTGAATACTTTCATTTCCAACACAAGATAAAGTCTTTGCGAAAGAATAGAATGAATCCACCTATTCTTTCAACCCAAACATGTCGCAAATTCTAAAAAATTTCATAGGCGTCATTCATTCAGACATGGTAAAAAGTAATTTAAAGTGATTGGTTTATCTTCACACTTTCATTTCCAGTGCTTAAGAGTTGCTCATACTTAAGCATTTAGGTTAAAAAATAGGTGGATTCATTCTATTCTTTTACAAAGACTTTATCTTGTGTTGGAAATGAAAGTATTCATTTATTATTAAGATCCATAAAGCATATGTACATCAGCTTGAAATGCTGATCTTTAGTTTATTACAATTCATAAACATCGCACTATATAAAATAAATATCTCATTTACAAAATAAAAAATTGTAAAAGTCAGACATTTATTTAAGGAATTAAAAAACAAGACTTATTTTCTCATTAGTGAGAATAGAATATTTTTTTCTCCATTGACCTCTACAATCATTTCTGCTTGACAAATAAAACGTAAACAAGTGCCACCATTTTGAAAAAAAGTTCTCTCATTTATAATTTTCTGGTAATTTCTGCAATCTATTAATAAAAATGTAAACAATAATATACAATCGTTGCTGATTTTGGAAAAATTTCCTGCAAGATTACAATAAAAATACTGGTATACAGACTGTTTAAACGCTGTACAAAGTAACTTATTTCTGATGAAGCCAGAGTACCGTTTCAAAGTAAATTGAAATTTGTCATGAAAAAAAATAAAAGTTGAAATTTTTGTGAAAAATCAAGAAATGAATTAATATATTTGCATTGAAGAGAGATTTTTTTTTTTCATATGTCATAGCATCGGCTGGGAGGCAAACCTGCAACAACTGTCTGCAACCAACTGTTTGCTTGCAAGGCATCTGTACTGACATCTCAGCTAACAATGCTTGACAAGAAGAGAGACTTTTTAGATACAAATATCAATAAATATTATTACTAAATTAATTAATATTTAAGTCAAGCTAGACTTTGTTTTAAATATTTACACACAACTTATAGGATTATAAACCATTTGTCTAACAAAAAAATTCACATCACTTCTATTTCATTATACATATATTTAGGATATGATCATTCATATCTGGTGATCAATAGATTTAAATATCTGCTTTCTATATCCAAGACTTATATTTTTTGATATTATTAAATGAAACTTTCAAAGTATAAATAAATTTACAATCACATCACCCATGTAGAGGGGTGAAAAATAAGATCATGATAAATTTATAAATCTGATTAGTTAGATATATTTCTAGTGTGTAGCACATTATTATGCAAACGGAAATCCCTCCCACTCATTACCTACCTACAAATCAATTGATCAATATATTTATATTTCCAATTATCTGTTTATTCATTGACAGACAAAAACTGATATAAATAAATCAGCTTACAAACAGCTGACTGCGGGATGAAGATTCTTTGATAACCTCTTTTAGCTATGTCAAGCTTTGGGGGCCTAGTGGTTAGCATAGCTGCCTTCCAAGCAGCTGGCCAGGGTTTGCTTACCAGTCAATGCATTTGACATAAAAAAAAGAACTTTGCTATAGAAATATTTTAAATGCTTTCTCTTGCTAAGCATTTGTCTCAAAGCTTGTTGAGCAATTAGCAATGCTCTTTGTTTATTTTTTACAAGTTTAAAAAAGAAGTGGGGTCATGTGATATATGACTCTATTTTTTTATAATTTCCCAAGTTTGTCAATTTTTGGGTTGCCAGAGAATGAGAACTTTCCATTTTTATTTTACTTTTTAACAAGTCTACATAGATACCTATTTATAGATTAATGTTGAATAGTTAAGTGGGCTAGCTATCTGAAAGAAAAAAATATGTTAGACTTATATTATGTAAAGTATATGCATAAAAAATATGTTTATTCTGGCATAACAGGTAAATATACCACAAATTTTTTCACAACTGATATATAATGCATATTGATTTTCCTCTCTTTCTGTATATTTATATAAGGTTAGCAATCTGCTTAAGATAAATCAATAGACACTTTTGATTTTATCCAACCACAGTTACAACTATTAACAATTTTAAAACATTTTCTGCATGAGATCCAGAATGGCAACCTATTCAATTATCTTAAATGCTTCTCGAGATATTGTAAATTCATTGACAAAAATCCGTGTGTGTGTTTGATCAATACTTTCAATAAAAATATTTAATGTTCTTTTTATTAATATTCAGCTGTCTTGAAATCAGAAAACTCTTTAATGAATATAAATGAAAACTTTCTTGTAAGACAAAAAATATACATATATATTTTTTATCGATTCTATATTTAACAACAGTTTTTAATAAAGAGCTAAGCTTTAATGAAAAATGAAATGAATAGTTAATAAAAGTTTATCTTTTGAATAAACTGCAAAATACACAAGGCAAGATTACAAAGTTATTAGATATCTTTTAACAACTAAAAATCATTCATAATTACACATATTGTATTACGCCGATTTTCATTTAAAAAATAGTAATAACAATAATATATATATATAAAACAATACTATCAATAATTAAAAAAAGTAATTAACATTATACATAAATAGACTTAACAGAAAAAATTATTTATAAACAGTATTTGAATACTTGAAAAATTTTCTTTTTAAAAAATCTTTTATATAAACAGATGTAAATATTAAAAGAAATGTATTATATTTACACAGAACTCAAAAAAACCTTACAATCATTAAAACAGAATCCTATTTTTTAAAAACTTTTCAAAGTTTTATAACATTATATTTATTTATATGACACACACATACATAAATATATATACACAAAAGGAAGAAAGCAGAAAACAGATAATAAATTATGGAAAATCATATGATTAAAAAACAATTCTTAATAAGAAATAAAAATGAATATTTCATCAAATTTGCTTTAAAAATATCACATGTCTCGCATTGGTGGTCGAGAGGTCAGCGCGACTGCCTTGCATTTGCAGGCAGTTGCCCGGGTTGCGGGTTCGCGTCCCGGCCGATGCTATGACACTTTTAAAAAAAAAAATCACAGCATATATATATATTGTAACACAAAGAAGGTATTGACGGCTAGCAATCAGAGGTTACACGAACAGGCACCATATATTTTTAAACACCAGAGTTTGATTCCTATTGTAGAATTATTATGGCTAAATATAATTATTAAAATACAAGGTGCTTTTATAATTGAATTGTAATTCTTAAAATATCTTTATCTCAAATATAGGTTCTTTTCAATCTTAAATATCTTGTCTTATGTTTTAAAATATATTTATCTCAAATATATGTTCTTTTGTAAGTGTAAAATGTCTTGATCTCATGTATAAGTTCTTTTACAAGTTTAAAATATCTTGATCTCATGGTTCAAATTCAGATTCAGAATAAAATGAATTTGGAACAAAATGTTAATGGTGATACTTTTTTTTTTTTTAAAAAATATGATGATTATTATTTAATTAAGTTAGACATGAAATGTCTGACATTTTTCTTAATTTATTTTGGAATTTTAGTATTTTTAAGGAAGTAGAAATAAAATTATATAGTAAGAGAATATTCAAATACCTACTAATATATAATTGATAACTTGAAAACATTTCTAAATACTTTACAATTATTTAAATATAACTATATTATTTCTACTGACTATAAAAGACAGAAATCTTATATTTTCTGAAGCAAATTTGAATAAACAATATCAAAATAATGTAGAAGGCAATAAGATATCTTTTATACTGCCAACTATATAACAAGTGCATTTGAAATGAAGTAAATATAACATTTATCTTCTATAAATGCAGGTAAAATAATGAAATAATTATTAAGCAAAATGAATGTATAAATACTATGTGACCATTGAAATGTACTCTTAAAAATAATTACTAATGCAAACTTTATTAAGGTAGATTTTCTAATAAATAGATGTGCTAATGCAACGATGTCATAATAATATTATAATGGCAATGAAACAAAAACGTATTTAATTAATAATAAAAATATTTATTTACAACATATAATAAACTATATAATAAAAATATTTATTCACAATAATTATTATTATTTCTTTTAACATACTATGCTATATTTGCAAATGTCAATAACTTTATACATTGGTGTAACATTTTTAAAAACCATGTCCACAATTTTATTATATAAGTTATATTCACTATACAATAGTCCTCTTATTCATCAAATATGGTCTTTATTTACAACCAGTACCCATAAAATAAAAACAATATACCTCTATGCTTTTGTTCAGGATACTAGAAGATAGTATACACTTTTCTAAGTCAGAAACAATATTAAAAATCAGTGTAGAGACATTTAACAAATATTAATACAATAGCAACAAATATTATGCAATATAAGACACTTACAACATTAACAATATCAATGTTGGGTCAAGAAAATAACTCTGCTTGACACTAATAATATACTTTAAGTTAAAAACTTATAGTGGAGTAAATAATTAATTGTAAAGCTGAACATTCCTGTGAATATTCACCAAAATGTACTCTAATACTAAAATTCCAGGCATAGTGGAAAAGAAAAATATGAGCTAGTAAGAATACAAATGAGGACCTGGTACTATGTGCAGGTGGTGCTGATGAAGGAATGAGTCTCACTCTCTTTCATGGAGGAACGAAACACATATAAAAGTACTATAATATCCACTTAAAACTGCCTCAAAATAATATTACTAATAATATAAGGCATAGAGCTAATAATAATAAACATAAATTTCCATATTGCATGCACAAACAAATGGTATATAATTCATTCATTCAGTTTAAGATTATATGTATACCAACAAAACTTATGGAGAGTTTTGCCTTGTTTAATGACAAAACTTATTACTGCATAATGGCAACAATACTTTATGTAAAATGATATTTATATTACTTCCATTCATAAATACTTTTCATAAATATACAAAAGATTGTTATACCTCTGGGTACAATCATTTATATAATTTTAAATAACCATTCAGAAAACTCTGGAATAATACATTCAACCCATAAATAAAACTTTCTACTGTATATCTTATCAATTTCATCTCTGGAACACCATTCAGACAAACATATTTATAATATAATAATCAGTAATAAACATAATATAATACCTAAACTAGGGCTTTAATAATTGTAAACATAATATATATATATATATATATATATATATATATATATATATATATGTTTATAATATATTTTGATATATATATATATATATCAAAGAACAATTGTAGATATAGAATTTCTTTCGAAGTAGGAATTGCTTCGAAAGAAATTCTATATCTACAATTGTTCTTTGACATTCTGGGTATCATGCCTTCGTAGTCTTTCGAACATGCTTACTGAAACCCTCACTATAAAACTGCATTTATATATATATATATATGAAAACTTAATACCATTTTTAATAGATTAAAAGTTTGTTCCCCTTTTTATAAGGAAAACTCTCTCTTTTCAAACCTTTTATTCTCTTCTTGAAGTGATGTGCAAACACCTACACAATCTTTAATTAAGTAGAACAGACATATATATATGCATAAATATTTTGGAAAAAGTTAGCAATAATTTCACAAATGTAAAATAACAGGAGCTGACAGCAAATAATTCTAATAGCAGTTTCTTTTAAAACATTTTTAATGGCAATGAAAATCAGTGAAGCAATGAACAGAATGATAATTCTTTATTTTAAAATTACTGTTTATGAAATTTTATTATTATAAGTTGACTGCTGTAAACTTAAATTATATTTATTCCTTTTCTAAATAGAATAACAATATATTTGAAGCAATCAGAAATTTAAAAAAATATTCAAATAAATTAATAAGAAAACTTGAGATAAATCGCTATATTATTTGTTTTAATACAAAGCAATCTGGATTTGGTTTTTTTATTATAATAATTAAAAAATTGGTTTCCATAAATTTGTCTTTTATAATAATTTTATAAGACTATTTTAAATAATTGTCACTGATTTTTTATAGGGATTTTTTATAGGTTTAATATTTTTATAGAAATTCATCATTCTATGTTTAATATAAGTATATTGACTATTTTTAGTAGCAATAATTAGTATTAATAACTAGTTAAAAGTTAATTAAAACATGATAGAAATAGTCTTATAGCAAAGTTCAGAATTTAACTAGTGTTATATAACAGTGAAATAACATACTTTTCCTTACATGATTTCTCTTTTCCTTTGACTTTTTAAAAAAAATTTAACATCTTTTAAAATTATTATTTGATAAATCAGTTGAACATATACTTTCAGGAGAAATACTGCATGGATTACTTTCCAGTTCTCTACTCAATCATGAAGATGATAAAATACAACTTAAACTTTTAAAATAACTTTTTTAAATAAAATAAAAACCAAACAATTTTCTTCAAAACTAAAATAAAGTTAAAATTTGAAATAAATATTTGAATGGCAGATTTTAAATGAAATGAAGTGTAGTAAAGTATCTTTAAATTTTTAGAATATCTATTTTTATACTAGTGTGCATGTGTTGCTCTTTTCTCCACCCATGTATCAAGGTCTTTACTGCATTTCCTTTTTATCAAACCAATCATTTATAGGTCTATATTATATTTAAATTAATAACACATTATTGACTTTTTATTTGACCTGACCTTGACTTTGCACTTCAAATCCAGACAATTTGATCATGTGACCATCTAGACAATAAATGATTTTGTTAATTAATGATTTTATCAACTTTAAATAATTATCAAATTAATTATTTAATAAAATTATTAACTGATTTTCAAATTAAACATTCTTTTTATTAAATATACTATTCTCAATTTATTTAACTTTGTCTTTATCCTAACTAAAACCTTTTAACATTATAATAGATGCACCCAATTTTAAAATATACTTATTATTTTTAATGAGTTTTAACTTTCAATATTTTATATGCATGCTCCAAACACTCTCTCACACACACACACACACACACACACATATATATATATATTAAATATAGTCATCTTTTAATATGATAAAAATAAATTACTTACTGACTAATATTTAAAACTAATCTAAAACTAACATTAATCTCAGTCAGTTATACTTTCTATTCTTAAACTCTAATTTTACATACTCTCACATAAAATGATATTTAATAAATTATAACTATTACTCTAAATTTATGTATTTTAAAAATCAACTAAAATTCCTAACAATATTAACCAAAAACAACTTTATTTATTACATCTATTTGAAACATATTAAGCTCTAGATTAAATCTTCTTTAGTTTAAAATTTTTTTCAAGCAGATATTAAACAATCTAAAATAACTTTTTAAATAACTGCTAATTAAATAGGCTAATGGAATTGCTTTAACTCATACTAATGAAACATATAAATTAAGATTTTTGTTATAATAGTATAGACAAAGAAAGTTATTTATTATAATTTTATAAAAAAATTTAATGCTTTAAAACATATATCTAACCCACATGATTAAATATATGGTTATAATATATGAATACCATATATGCATTTCAGGTGAAATCACTTTCTTCAAATTGGCTGAGTACTAGAAGTACTATCTCATATCCTATTTATGTATTTAGAAAGCCTGTTGTTTGATTCAAATTGGATGTTGGATAATTATCTTATATGCATGTTTTGAAGAGCATTTAAAATTTAAATCTTTAATTGCTTATATTTATGTACAGTATAATTATTAGTTCAATTCTGTTCATCTTTTCACTTTAATCCACCTCTATTTATAGATTTATATGCAGATCTGGAGAGAAGACAATGAGATGGCAATGGCTAAGCTAATATGTGACATTCGTTTAAATTTACAAATGCTTTAATTTCATACAGTTTTTAAATTAAACAGATGTCCATTTCAAGACCTTCATAAGTATATCTCTATTTTGCAAAAATCAAATTTAAATTTAGCTTGTATAGTATATATTTTATGCCTCACTTTCCAAATTTAGGGGTATCTCATATATCTTGTAGTCTAAATGGCTGTAATTTTTTTTTAACTTTCACAACTGATCACTTTTTTTAAGACAAATATTATGAAACTTATTGTAACTAATGCTTACAATAATAAAAAAAACAAATTTATTTCATAATAACTGATTGTAAAAATGCAATCAACTGAATCAAATAAAACAAAATTGATTTTAGTTCTCAATTTTTATGATTTTATGGCTATATTTTTTATATAAATATTTTAATATTTATATTAATAATGCTTATATTTTAAAAAATCAAATTTGAAATGACATTTATATACTGCTTGTAGCATATACCTTACTATAATGTGTTACAACCATTACAAGTTAAAATGTCTTTGAATATATAATTTTAAGCCAATAAACATCACATGACCACCACTTCTTATGCTTGTGTATAACTTGTTAAAACAGGCAAAACTCACTTTACGTATTGCCACATACAGCAAGCTAGAGTAATCCTAAGATCTAGGTGCAGTGCTCTCAGATCCAAGGCTTCTCACTGATGAAGGCCGCAAGCCAGAAACTAGTCTGGGGATATTAGATGAGTAGGCAGTAGATGGGGATTTTATGCATAAGCCTTCTGGCATCCATTGATTACTCTAGCTTGTTGTGTGTGGCAATACGTATAGTGAGTTTTGTCTGTTTTAATATCTAATTTTGTTTCCAGTAAATAAAGAAAATATCAAAATTAATATGTGAAAATATTGTCATGATTAACATTAATTTCTCTCTTTACAGTCAAGTGAATATACTTTTAATTTTTTTTATTTTTGTCTGTGCATCTCTTAACTCCATCATATTCCAATCATCACTAGAATCTCAGATTACTTTCTCTCTCTCTCTTTCATTGTGTATTTATTTCGCAAACACCTTTTCTCATCAGATAAGCTAGAGCAGGGATGCCCAACCCGTAGCTCGCGAGTCACATGTGGCTCGCGTAACTGTTTAATGTGGCTCGAATTGCACTCTTCAAAAAAATTGATAAAATATTTTATGTTCCTTGATGGCACATGCACACACTAAAAAATAAACATTTTTACAATACAAACAATAACGACATGCAGTGTCAGGTTTCACATTAAATAAAATATATTTTTCCTGTAATTGTAATTTATATGTATGTTACCAAATTTTTAATAAATAAAATGTATTTACATTTTTTTTTCTTTTTAACATATTACACCATTTTTTTTTTTTTTTTGCTGTACACGTTTGGTTTGGTGCTATATATATATTGTGTTTAGTGCTCTTGTATATATTGTTGTTTTTATCGAGAAAGATCCTTGTAGACGTTTGGTTTGGTGCTGTATATATATTGTGTTTAGTGCTGGAAATAGTTTTTATCGAGATAGATCCATGTACACGTATATATTTTGCTGTATATATCGATGTTTAGTGCTGTAAACAGTTGTTTTTATCCGTGTACACATATATATTTTGCTGTATATATATATTGATGTTTAGTGCTGTAAATAGTTGTTTTTATCGAGATAGATTCGTGTACACATATATATTTTGCTGTATATATTGATGTTTTCATCGAGAAAGATCCGTGTACACGTTATTTTGGCCACATTAGAAATGGCGGATTGATACCAATGTGAATAGCCCCCCCCCCCACCTATCTCCCTACATTGCAGGTTTAGTACCCAAGTACCATGTTTATAAATGTAATATGAAAAATGTAATATATAATTGTGGCTCCCCAAATTTTTTAAAATTCTCAACTGGCTCGAGTCTAGTTAAAGGTTGGGCACCATTGAGCTAGAGAGATTGAAACTCTAGAGAAAGAAACATATCATAATGCGAAACAGCATATATAAAAGAATAAAGTTCCAATTTAACAATTTATAACTTTTTTACAAGTTGCAAACTTAAATAATTTTAATAAAACATTCAATTATAGTACGGTTCTTTCTATCTCCAATTAATAAACACAACCTCACTCTCAATGCACAATAAATAAAAACTTTAATCTTTTAAAATCTTTTTTCTATACGAAAGCTTCAAGCAAAATCAGGTTTATATTGCATGAAAAAGTTCAGTAAACATATT
The DNA here is from genome assembly GCA_028023455.1 of Epiperipatus broadwayi. Classification (NCBI taxonomy): domain Eukaryota; kingdom Metazoa; phylum Onychophora; class Udeonychophora; order Euonychophora; family Peripatidae; genus Epiperipatus; species Epiperipatus broadwayi. The sequence continues at coordinate 5,163,661 of JAQFVV010000088.1, read as the reverse complement.
AACAAATTATAAAAACAAATCTAATTATTCCATTATTATTATTTTCATTTTAATAAGCAAAGAGACAAATAAATCATTTTTTTCTTAATTTAGCACAGTTGAATAAACAATAATAAACAATATTAAATATTTTTTTCATTTATCAATTTTCAAATTAACAAATTATGAAGCAAAACTTATAACAGTCTATCAATGGATATAAAAATTTAAATCATCTCTTATAACATAAAAATAAATCATTCTTATTTTGTTACTTCTATTAATAAAACAAGCAAAACTCACTATACGTATTGCTACACACAGCAAGCTAGAGTAATCAGTGGATGCCAAAAAGCTTATGCGTAAAATTTCCATCTAGTGCCTACTTATCCAATATCCCCAGACTAGTTTCTGGATTGTGACCTTCGTCAGTGAGGAGCCTTGGATCTGAGAGCACTAAGATCTAGATGCAGTGCTCTCAGATCTAAGGCTCCTCACTGACGAAGGCCACAAGTCAGAAACTAGTCTGGGGATATTGGATGAATAGGCACTAGATGGGGATTTTACACACATGCCTTCTGGCATCCATTGATTACTCTAGCTTGCTGTGTGTAGCCATATGTATAGTGCGTTTTGCCTGTTTTAACAACAGTTATACACAAGCATAAGAGCTGGCGGTCATGTGACGTTTATTGACTTCTATTAATAGTTAGGCCATGGTTAGTTTGTTTAAAAATAAGCCCCTTATTTTTGACATTTCATATTTGTATATTTCCATGTTTGTTAATGACAAAATGTTTTGTCATAATTATTCCTATATTTTATAAAACAATTATATCAAAGTAAATTTTAACCATTAATCTGTACAATAAACCTCTTAAGATAATTTCTTTCATCAGTATGAGGTAGGCAATTTCCTCATAGAAAAGATTTTTATGAATTACATCTGCTTAATAAATAACATATATTGTTATTTTACATTCATAATTAAAATTATCATCAAACAGATAATCCTCATTGAGTATGGTCATTCTAACTCCAGAAAAAATAAAAACAAAGAGAAAAGAGCAAAGAAATATAAAAGTTAGTAAAGGAATAAAAATAGAATTACTGTCAATATAATTAAAGAATAGAAAATGGTTGCATAAGTAACAATCTATTGCCACAAATAATGTAGAGAAATGTAAAACACATAAAAGGCATATGATAACTATGAACTGCACTAACCTAAGTGACTAAAGAAAATGAAATAGAAAATGAAAAATGAAAAAAACGATTATTAATTAATATTTCTAGAATATAACATAATTACAATCCTGTAGCAGATATCATAAAGTAGCACAAAACTGTATATTATACTAGTCCGTATGTGTAAAGCATTTTTTCATATATATATTTACAAAGAACATGATGCTTTTAATATATATGTATATTGTAACGGAATTTTACTCTTCTTTACGATTTATTCTATGTCTATTTAACTATTACATATTATTCTACTTTATTAGATCATATTAATCTTTAATACCTTATATCTAGACCCTGTTACTGAAGCAGAGGAGTAACATATGATCAATACTTACATATTAATTATACCCTGGTCAGACCAAGATTTAATAAAAATATTAAAACAACAGTCACTTTTCCAGATCAAAGTATTCCTCCCTGTTGCAAGAGTGTTGGCACATGTCATGGGAATATTTATAATGGGTTTAAACCCTATGGATGCCATCCAGCCATTTGACTGGACTCCATGAGGTGACATTAACACACTTCTAAGTGCTTGACCCATGGCTAGCTATTAAAACATGAGATTGGCAACATAGAATATCTAAATTACGATTATCTATATAATCGTAGGTAGGTAGGTAGGTAGAGGAGGAGGGGGAGAGAGAGAGGGAGAGAGAGAGAGAGAGAGAGAGAGAGGAGAGAGAGAGAGAGAGAGAGAGAGGAGAGAGAGAGAGAGAGAGAGAGAGAGAGAGAGAGAGAGAGAGAGAGAGAGAGAGAGAGAGAGAGAGAGAGAGAGAGAGAGAGAGAGAGAGAGAGAGAGAGAGAGAGAGAGAGAGAGAGAGAGAGAGAGAGAGAGAGAGAGAGAGAGAGAGAGAGAGAGAGAGAGAGAGAGAGAGAGAGAGAGAGAGAGAGAGAGAGAGAGAGAGAGAGAGAGAGAGAGAGAGAGAGAGAGAGAGAGAGAGAGAGAGAGAGAGAGAGAGAGAGAGAGAGAGAGAGAGAGAGAGAGAGAGAGAGAGAGAGAGAGAGAGAGAGAGAGAGAGAGAGAGAGAGAGAGAGAGAGAGAGAGAGAGAGAGAGAGAGAGAGAGAGAGAGAGAGAGAGAGAGAGAGAGAGAGAGAGAGAGAGAGAGAGAGAGAGAGAGAGAGAGAGAGAGAGAGAGAGAGAGAGAGAGAGAGAGAGAGAGAGAGAGAGAGAGAGAGAGAGAGAGAGAGAGAGAGAGAGAGAGAGAGAGAGAGAGAGAGAGAGAGAGAGAGAGAGAGAGAGAGAGAGAGAGAGAGAGAGAGAGAGAGAGAGAGAGAGAGAGAGAGAGAGAGAGAGAGAGAGAGAGAGAGAGAGAGAGAGAGAGAGAGAGAGAGAGAGAGAGAGAGAGAGAGAGAGAGAGAGAGAGAGAGAGAGAGAGAGAGAGAGAGAGAGAGAGAGAGAGAGAGAGAGAGAGAGAGAGAGAGAGAGAGAGAGAGAGAGAGAGAGAGAGAGAGAGAGAGAGAGAGAGAGAGAGAGAGAGAGAGAGAGAGAGAGAGAGAGAGAGAGAGAGAGAGAGAGAGAGAGAGAGAGAGAGAGAGAGAGAGAGAGAGAGAGAGAGAGAGAGAGAGAGAGAGAGAGAGAGAGAGAGAGAGAGAGAGAGAGAGAGAGAGAGAGAGAGAGAGAGAGAGAGAGAGAGAGAGAGAGAGAGAGAGAGAGAGAGAGAGAGAGAGAGAGAGAGAGAGAGAGAGAGAGAGAGAGAGAGAGAGAGAGAGAGAGAGAGAGAGAGAGAGAGAGAGAGAGAGAGAGAGAGAGAGAGAGAGAGAGAGAGAGAGAGAGAGAGAGAGAGAGAGAGAGAGAGAGAGAGAGAGAGAGAGAGAGAGAGAGAGAGAGAGAGAGAGAGAGAGAGAGAGAGAGAGAGAGAGAGAGAGAGAGAGAGAGAGAGAGAGAGAGAGAGAGAGAGAGAGAGAGAGAGAGAGAGAGAGAGAGAGAGAGAGAGAGAGAGAGAGAGAGAGAGAGAGAGAGAGAGAGAGAGAGAGAGAGAGAGAGAGAGAGAGAGAGAGAGAGAGAGAGAGAGAGAGAGAGAGAGAGAGAGAGAGAGAGAGAGAGAGAGAGAGAGAGAGAGAGAGAGAGAGAGAGAGAGAGAGAGAGAGAGAGAGAGAGAGAGAGAGAGAGAGAGAGAGAGAGAGAGAGAGAGAGAGAGAGAGAGAGAGAGAGAGAGAGAGAGAGAGAGAGAGAGAGAGAGAGAGAGAGAGAGAGAGAGAGAGAGAGAGAGAGAGAGAGAGAGAGAGAGAGAGAGAGAGAGAGAGAGAGAGAGAGAGAGAGAGAGAGAGAGAGAGAGAGAGAGAGAGAGAGAGAGAGAGAGAGAGAGAGAGAGAGAGAGAGAGAGAGAGAGAGAGAGAGAGAGAGAGAGAGAGAGAGAGAGAGAGAGAGAGAGAGAGAGAGAGAGAGAGAGAGAGAGAGAGAGAGAGAGAGAGAGAGAGAGAGAGAGAGAGAGAGAGAGAGAGAGAGAGAGAGAGAGAGAGAGAGAGAGAGAGAGAGAGAGAGAGAGAGAGAGAGAGAGAGAGAGAGAGAGAGAGAGAGAGAGAGAGAGAGAGAGAGAGAGAGAGAGAGAGAGAGAGAGAGAGAGAGAGAGAGAGAGAGAGAGAGAGAGAGAGAGAGAGAGAGAGAGAGAGAGAGAGAGAGAGAGAGAGAGAGAGAGAGAGAGAGAGAGAGAGAGAGAGAGAGAGAGAGAGAGAGAGAGAGAGAGAGAGAGAGAGAGAGAGAGAGAGAGAGAGAGAGAGAGAGAGAGAGAGAGAGAGAGAGAGAGAGAGAGAGAGAGAGAGAGAGAGAGAGAGAGAGAGAGAGAGAGAGAGAGAGAGAGAGAGAGAGAGAGAGAGAGAGAGAGAGAGAGAGAGAGAGAGAGAGAGAGAGAGAGAGAGAGAGAGAGAGAGAGAGAGAGAGAGAGAGAGAGAGAGAGAGAGAGAGAGAGAGAGAGAGAGAGAGAGAGAGAGAGAGAGAGAGAGAGAGAGAGAGAGAGAGAGAGAGAGAGAGAGAGAGAGAGAGAGAGAGAGAGAGAGAGAGAGAGAGAAGAGAGAGAGAGAGAGAGAGAGAGAGAGAGAGAGAGAGAGAGAGAGAGAGAGAGAGAGAGAGAGAGAGAGAGAGAGAGAGAGAGAGAGAGAGAGAGAGAGAGAGAGAGAGAGAGAGAGAGAGAGAGAGAGAGAGAGAGAGAGAGAGAGAGAGAGAGAGAGAGAGAGAGAGAGAGAGAGAGAGAGAGAGAGAGAGAGAGAGAGAGAGAGAGAGAGAGAGAGAGAGAGAGAGAGAGAGAGAGAGAGAGAGAGAGAGAGAGAGAGAGAGAGAGAGAGAGAGAGAGAGAGAGAGAGAGAGAGAGAGAGAGAGAGAGAGAGAGAGAGAGAGAGAGAGAGAGAGAGAGAGAGAGAGAGAGAGAGAGAGAGAGAGAGAGAGAGAGAGAGAGAGAGAGAGAGAGAGAGAGAGAGAGAGAGAGAGAGAGAGAGAGAGAGAGAGAGAGAGAGAGAGAGAGAGAGAGAGAGAGAGAGAGAGAGAGAGAGAGAGAGAGAGAGAGAGAGAGAGAGAGAGAGAGAGAGAGAGAGAGAGAGAGAGAGAGAGAGAGAGAGAGAGAGAGAGAGAGAGAGAGAGAGAGAGAGAGAGAGAGAGAGAGAGAGAGAGAGAGAGAGAGAGAGAGAGAGAGAGAGAGAGAGAGAGAGAGAGAGAGAGAGAGAGAGAGAGAGAGAGAGAGAGAGAGAGAGAGAGAGAGAGAGAGAGAGAGAGAGAGAGAGAGAGAGAGAGAGAGAGAGAGAGAGAGAGAGAGAGAGAGAGAGAGAGAGAGAGAGAGAGAGAGAGAGAGAGAGAGAGAGAGAGAGAGAGAGAGAGAGAGAGAGAGAGAGAGAGAGAGAGAGAGAGAGAGAGAGAGAGAGAGAGAGAGAGAGAGAGAGAGAGAGAGAGAGAGAGAGAGAGAGAGAGAGAGAGAGAGAGAGAGAGAGAGAGAGAGAGAGAGAGAGAGAGAGAGAGAGAGAGAGAGAGAGAGAGAGAGAGAGAGAGAGAGAGAGAGAGAGAGAGAGAGAGAGAGAGAGAGAGAGAGAGAGAGAGAGAGAGAGAGAGAGAGAGAGAGAGAGAGAGAGAGAGAGAGAGAGAGAGAGAGAGAGAGAGAGAGAGAGAGAGAGAGAGAGAGAGAGAGAGAGAGAGAGAGAGAGAGAGAGAGAGAGAGAGAGAGAGAGAGAGAGAGAGAGAGAGAGAGAGAGAGAGAGAGAGAGAGAGAGAGAGAGAGAGAGAGAGAGAGAGAGAGAGAGAGAGAGAGAGAGAGAGAGAGAGAGAGAGAGAGAGAGAGAGAGAGAGAGAGAGAGAGAGAGAGAGAGAGAGAGAGAGAGAGAGAGAGAGAGAGAGAGAGAGAGAGAGAGAGAGAGAGAGAGAGAGAGAGAGAGAGAGAGAGAGAGAGAGAGAGAGAGAGAGAGAGAGAGAGAGAGAGAGAGAGAGAGAGAGAGAGAGAGAGAGAGAGAGAGAGAGAGAGAGAGAGAGAGAGAGAGAGAGAGAGAGAGAGAGAGAGAGAGAGAGAGAGAGAGAGAGAGAGAGAGAGAGAGAGAGAGAGAGAGAGAGAGAGAGAGAGAGAGAGAGAGAGAGAGAGAGAGAGAGAGAGAGAGAGAGAGAGAGAGAGAGAGAGAGAGAGAGAGAGAGAGAGAGAGAGAGAGAGAGAGAGAGAGAGAGAGAGAGAGAGAGAGAGAGAGAGAGAGAGAGAGAGAGAGAGAGAGAGAGAGAGAGAGAGAGAGAGAGAGAGAGAGAGAGAGAGAGAGAGAGAGAGAGAGAGAGAGAGAGAGAGAGAGAGAGAGAGAGAGAGAGAGAGAGAGAGAGAGAGAGAGAGAGAGAGAGAGAGAGAGAGAGAGAGAGAGAGAGAGAGAGAGAGAGAGAGAGAGAGAGAGAGAGAGAGAGAGAGAGAGAGAGAGAGAGAGAGAGAGAGAGAGAGAGAGAGAGAGAGAGAGAGAGAGAGAGAGAGAGAGAGAGAGAGAGAGAGAGAGAGAGAGAGAGAGAGAGAGAGAGAGAGAGAGAGAGAGAGAGAGAGAGAGAGAGAGAGAGAGAGAGAAACACAAACTACACTAATAATTTGTACATATTTATTAAAAAATAAAGACATATGAGAAATATTTAACATTTAAAACACAAATATGAATACTTATTAAAACTACAATATTTTCAAACAATCAAGCTCTTATTTACATATATTTTAAAATTAATAGAAATGACATTTCTAGCTAGAAATAAATTTTAAAAGTTCACTCTTGAAATAAAATTTAAAAGTTTTATCAAGATGTCTAAACATGTTTATCTGGGATTTTTTAATAGTATTTGTGTGATCACCCCTGTCTTCTGATCCTGTCAAATTCATAGTGAGTCTATTGGTAGCTGGACACTTCCTCCTGGTTCAGTGTATTACTGCTAAATTTGGTTCCATAGATTTACTGTTCATGATGGGTACAAACATCAGCAAAGGAAAATCAGATATATATATATATGATATTTAGAAATATCATATAAGGAAAATCAGATATATATATATATGATATTTAGAAAATGGGCAATGGCAATGAACAAACAATCAGCTTTAGTCTAGCAATGCATTTTTCTATCAATATGTCTTTATAAAGATTGTTTCATCCTGCGGGATTCAGTCATTTTAGTTGGCTTATAGATTCTTTGGTCAACTATCCTATAAACACTAACTTGGCTTTCTTCTTTTTGCTTCTTTGCTTTTTCTGTTACTGCTGTTCTTTCTCTTCTTTCTATTCTGACTGTTTTTCTCTATATTTCTATATGTGTCTATATGTCTGGATATTAACCTTGAACAATAAATGATTTTAGCATATATACCCTCCAACTATGCCCTCTGCTCAATTTGTTACACACATTATCAATTCATTTGATCTTTATTTTTCTATCTTTAATTAGTTATATTTTTCATTATCTTATTTTTTTAATTACATAGAAAATTTAGTGAACATTGTTTATTTAATCAGTCCGGAATCTTATCTTCAGAAGTGATTACTACTGTACAAAATTTGTTTCCAATTAATTATAAACTTTTAATAAACAGTACTTCCAATTAAAAGTACTTTTGAAAGGATTATATGTTAGATTAAAATACAGAAAAGAAAAGAAAGATAAGTTATAATTAATATTTTAATTTATTTCCCAATATTTGTACTTTTTCTTTTTGTTTTAACTTTTTTTTTTCAAACAATTAAATATTGCAAGATAATTATTTTATTTTCCTTATTTTATTTATAGTATTATGCAAATCATATATATACACATACTTATGTACTATGTATATATACACATTGTTACAATATATATATATACACACATACCTACAATGCAAATTAATTTCAAAATTAACAATACATAAACAAATTAAGAATATAAACAAATTTAATAAAAAAATAGACCAATACAAAGAGTGTGTGTACAAATGTGACTCCATGTGGTCAATTAATGAAACCCTTTCAAATAAAATAAAACTTATTGTATTTTTCATTGTTTTTATGAAAATGCATTTGTTTTTAACTTTACATTACTTCAAGAATGGCATATTTATTTTTTAATAAATGATAACTGCAGAATATAATTTTTTATTTGTAATTAAATTAATAATTTTATCATTAATAGGGTAAACTTTGTGAATTCTCTTATCCCTGGAAAAATAGCTATGATCACTAATTTTATGTTTTGAAGTAACACAATATTGCTTTCATTTCCATTATGAAAAAAGTGACAGAACAAATTCGAGAAATTGATTGAAAGCGTGAGATTTGACTGCATGTAACGTAAAGAAAACTTTGCAAAAAGCCATAATGAAAAATAATGAAATTTATACCTTTATAATTAATTTATCAATTTTAAGGTTTTTTATTCATTTTAAATAGTATATAGAAGAGGTATATATATAATTCAAGCATTCATAATAAACTCAGATGGCATTTATATAGACCTTATCAAATCACTTTATCTTTATTTTACCTACTTTAGGCTTTTATTTTTAAAATCCACGTAATTCTCTCTCATCTAATTTGTTCTATTTTTTATTTGTTTTCATATACTATTTATACATTAATATATATATATGTGTGTGTGCTCTGCACACAGTTAATGAAGCTATTAATAAATTGTCAAAATTTTTTACTCCCAAGCACTTTCGGGACAGTCTACAGTCCCATACTCATGGCGAGTTATTCTGTTAATAACTGTAAAACTTTGCAAATGCAAATTTATATGCAGATGTTACATGGACCATTTACGAGATAGGGAATAGCAGGCCTCTCTTCTGTTGATTGCCGATGGGTCAGCCACAATGAAGTAAGCTTCCCTAACTTTACGTTTGGTGTCGTTTGTTTCAGAGCAAACGACACTGGCTGTGGTAGGTAGAAAAGCATGTCCAGAGTTTCTTTCGTGTTCGACAAAAATTGAATTACCTTCATACTTTGTTTTGGTTTTATTGTAAAGGTATCGGTGTTGAGCTACTCTGGTGGCAATGTTAGTTTTGGTCTCTCCATTGGCAATCAACAGAAGAGAGGCCTGCTATTCCCTATCTTGTAAATGGTCCACGCAACATCTGCATATAAATTTGCATAAAATTTGCATAGTTTTACAGTTATTAACAGAATAACTCACCATGAGTATGGGACTGTAGATTGTCCCGAAAGCGCTTGGCAGTAAAAAATTTTGACAATTTATTAATAGCTTCATTAACTGTGCGCAGAGCACATATATATATTAATTTATTTAAGCATTAATGAAGTAAAATCTTAACTATTTATACATTCAAAGATCAGCCTTTCAAGCTAATTGTGCACGCATCTTCTGCGAGTGTTAAATAATAATAAATGAATACTTCACTCTACAATACAAGATATAGTATTTATGCAGGAATAAAAGGAATCCTTTTATTCCTATGACTCAAATTCTTTTATATGAGCAAATCTGAAGTACTGTTGAGTAAAGCGTGAAAGTAGAATTCTCACTTTAAACACTCGCAGAAGACACATGCACAATTAGCTTGAAAGACTGATCTTTGAATGTATACAATTGTATGCATAGCGTCATATAAAAATAAATGCTTATTTACTTATACTATTTATAATTTTCTCAAAAATCTTAGTATTAAATTTTTAAGAATATATGATACTCTCAATTTTTATTCTGTATTTTTTATGCAAAATATCCTTTTTATTCTTTTTTATCAATGCTTCCTTAATTACAACAGTATATGTAAGCTTATTCTCTGTCCTTCCTCATTTTGTTCTGTCCTATTCAAATGCTTCCATGTTGCATTATACTGACCATGTGTATTATTTTGCTGTAAATCTTAATAGTAGTTTTCCATAAAGTATGACCTAAGTGCTGCATTTAGTGGTCCATGATGATTTCTACGATCCATGCTTATAGACTCCTACATACATAAGACATTAAACATCATTCTAAAATCACACCAAACACATTTTTAAAGTGTTATTGTAAAAATCATCGAAGATTTAATCAATTTCTGGAATTATCACAGTATTTTCTTCTACTATTAGTATTACCAAAAACATTTTTTTTTATATCAAGCCCAATAGAGACCTTACAGAAGACCATATGGTCAGAAAAGTTGGCCCATTTCTGGTTCACAGCATTTATACATATTAATCATCTCATGACTTTAGTTTTTAAGGAAATATTTTGAAAAAAATATTCAAATGGATGTTTTCCCTGTAGCATGTAAGTTCATTTGTTCCAAATCAGACTAAACATTCTAAAAAACCAGATGGAACCTCTTATCAAACAAAAAGTTATTCACTAATTCGTTGATAAATAAAAAAAATTGAATGGCTTTAATACTTGGGAGTTCATAAAAAGTTTGACCACCAGAGGGCTGGAACAAGAACCAATCAAAGGATCTCAATCTGACACCCTACCACTGCTCTAAGTCATGCAGAGCAAAATAAAAGAAGTTTGAGATCAGAAGTACCAGGACTGGGATCTATCCAAGGACCTCTCACTCCAAAGTTTGATACTCTTTCATGGCGCTAAATCATACAGGATCAATTTATTGGGCACAACTGATTTCAGATGATCCCCAGATAATAAACATTTTCAAACTTTAAAGATTGGAATGCCTTTTGCATTCAGTCCATGGATTTGGAAATATAGTCAATCAATCAGTTCCATATCTGAACACTAAAGGTTATCGGGTCTCCTAAATCTCTACAGAAATTAATCCATTAAACTATTACAGCATAATAGTCTATTGAGACAATAATATTGAAATTTTCCTGCTGTTTACTATTAGATAAGACATGAAATCTGCTATTTTATGGTCCTTAACCACGTACTACAAAACAAAGTCAAAATAAATTTTAGAAATAATTTTCTCTTAGAAAAATACAACACACATATATAAAGTTTATTAGATCAAAAAGAATGCACTCTTTTCATCATCATAAAACTAAATAGATAAAAGACAATTTAAATAAGAAAATATCAACCTGGAAATTATATTAAACAATATCATAATATACTAAGACGATCAGTGCAATATTTTTCTTTAAAGAGCTTAAAATCTAATTTAGTAATAGATTCAGAAAAATAATCAAATTAAGATACAAAAATCATAAACTTATAAATATATTGGATACGATATTATCATTATTAATCATTTTCATTCAATCCAATCTCCAAGATTAAACTAGGTTCTCCAATTCATATCTCTCCTTTCAATATCACATCAATGAATTTCCATCTCATAAGAGGACTCCTTCTACATCTTTTATAATCTTTTGGCATTCAGTTTAAGACTTCAACTGTCCATATGTTGTCATCTTTACTAGCAGCAGTATTTCAGCCTGACTCAATTTCAGTCTCTTAATTTTTTCAAAAACACCAATGATTCTTGTTTGTTTTATCATCTAAATATTTCAATGTTGATCTTTTCTTGTTATTCCTACCATACATCTCTTCATACTTTGTTGAGTTGTCTGAAGTTTCTGTATTGCTTTTTGTTAGGTGTCCGTATTTCATATTCATAAGTAAAAAACACTGAAGCATATGTAGTAAAAACTTTCCTTTTCAAATGTATGATCGTATTTTCTTTTAATATCAAATTATTTCTGTCAAAAGCATCTCATCCAAATTTAATTCTACAATTAGTTTTATGTATTATATTTCTATTTAAACTTGTGTTAGTTTTCATCAATTTGCAATATAATACTGCAATAATTTGAATACAAATGCAATTAAAGAAACAGACATGAGCAAACTGCAAAATATAGATGGTACACTTAAAGTACTATTACAATATTTTGTGGAACTAATGATTCTCGTTGGCTTAAAAATAAATGCTTCAGGATCTCAACTGATTAAATCTGTATCTTTTGTTGCATTTATTTATTATTTTAAATTGTACTCTGTATGATTTCATGTGGCAGAAGAGTGGCTAAATTTGGAGCTCGCTGATTTGGGGCTCCAACTCTGTGCCATTTGTGGTGCTCAAACTTCTTACAAATTCCTGAGTAATTATTCATTCAATTATTTATCTTAATTTTATTTAAAGTTGCAACAATAAATTGTTTTCATTACATTAAACACAAAAATTTAGAATATATTCAACAACTACTGCATTAAAAAAATATCATATTAAAGTTATCAGAAAATAATGTTTCTTATCAATTAGGAAAATTCAAATTAACTAAAAAGATATCACATGGCAACAAGATTTCACATTCCCTTAACTTTACATACTGTGATTTATCACATGGCAACAAGACTTTACATTCTCTTAGCTTTACATACTACAATTTGTCACATGGGAATAAGATTTTGCATTTCCTTAGCTTTACATACTGTGATTTATCACATGGCAACAAGACTTCACATTCCCTTAGCTTTACATACTGTGATTTATCAGCAAATCCTTCTTTTCTCACTATCTTTATGCCATTTAGTTAAGTGATGTTTTATTGGTTATGTACCAATTCTGGTCAAAGAATACAGGTATCTAAGGTTATAAAAAACTAAGGTTATCATAATATATATACTCAGCCATATTTAACAGCAAATAGGCTTGGATTGAAAAAATATGTTTGTTGTTTAAATTTGGATTGGTAGCTTGATGGAATAAGGAAAAGGTAAAAAAAATCTTACCTACTGTTAAAAACTATAAGCAAAAAACTGATCTATATATATATTTGGATAGATAGCATTGGATAAGGATTTATTAAAAACTACTGTCTGGCACCTATTGATTACTAAAGCTTAAAGCAGTGAGAAAAGAAGTATTTGTTAATGAAAATTCAAATTACTGAGTCAGAGGATATGCAAGTGTTTTTCATGTATTAGTGGCGAATGTTTCATGACATTTAAAATTAGATATACATTATAATATTTTGAAAATTAAAATCAGCCAATTAAAAATAAAATAGAAAATCCTGCATCTTTTTTATATTCGAAAGTCTTAGTTTTTTTTTTTTAATGAGATGTAAAATGTAAACAAAACATTTTAAAAATAAAGAAAAAAAATCGCAGTAAAAAATATTATAATTTTAGTTGGATGAAAAGATTAAAATTTTAAAATATTATTTAGCATATTAAATATTCTTTCATTTTTCATAGCAAACAACAATAAAATATTATATTAAATAATGATCAAATGACTTTATAACTAGGAAATTTATAAGAGGTTTGAGCGGCGGAAGCGCAAGAACTGAGATCAATCCGGGACCTTATGCTTCAAAGTCTGATTTTCCACTACTGTCTTAAATTATGCAGAGAATTATTATAATCAATCATTAATACTGTTTTGTTGACACGCCATGATAAAAAAAGTCCAACATATAAATATCAATTTACTATTTTCAGTTTGTTTCTAAGCTTCAACTTTTCTTGTTGTTTTCTATATGTTAATTATTAACTTCAGAAGTGATTGTGAGATATTTTAATTCACAATATATATTTTATCATTCTAGACATCCATTAGCAAGTTTTTAATCCCACTACTTTATCAGACAAGTGAAGACTGTTTATAATATATATAACAAGAGAGAGGAGTTTTGCCGGGTTTCTTCTGCAGAGACGGAAATGATTATAAGCTATGAATTTATATGTAACTGATACATCAGTTACGAAAGAGATAAGCAATAATATATTTAACTATCTAACAGATATAAATAAATGACAAAGACTAGATCAGAGTTACCTTAAACACTTGTTATAAATTTTATTTATAGTATTTACAAGAGAAAAAAATTTTTTTTAAAGAATCGACAGAAAATAATTATTAAACCACAATAAATGCATATCAAGTAAAAAACGAGCAGATGTATGAATCGTTTGATTGCCTCTGCTCCTAATAATGAGGAAACGAATTTATAGGCAAAAAATATTTTCAGTATGATATTTTTACAACCCCAGTTATTTTTTCTATCTGCCCAAAGTTTCATTAAAATAATATTTTAAATCAGGATGGGCTGTATAAAAAATTCCCTAGATTCACTTTAGTACGATAGAAGGCGAATCTCTCCTCAGGAGCAACGTCTTTGTTTGCCATTAGATGAGACTTTACTCAGCAAACAAATAATAATAATAATAATAATAATAATTTAAACAGCAATAATTATTTTTATATAACTAAGAAAAAATACTCCCCTCTACTTTATCGTTTTGGTAACGAGAAATGCAAAATAATAACTTGACTGGAAAATTCCATTATTTTAATATTTAATATATAGAGGGTTTTAACTCAGACTTTTACAAGACCCTCAACTATCCATTCTATTTCATAGTGCTGATACACTTGATTACACACATGTTGAAAAGATAAATAATCACCAATATACGTATTTCATGCTAAACGAGCACTCGTCAGTTGGTCCAGATTATCATCTCCACACACAAGTGCAATCAATGCTCAGCTTATATTAAGATAGCCAATCTTCATACTTTAATGGATAGGCTTCAAACCACTCCACCCCACAACTCTTCAGCCGTCCATTTCATTGAAAATCTGATGAGAAAATTGGCACCGATGTGGGCTTTGAGAGTTCCATCATCATATTTTCAATGAAATAGACGACTGAAGAGTTGTGGGGTCGAGTGGATTGAAGCACATCATTAAAGTATAAAGATTGGATATCTTAATGTGAGCTGAGCATTGATTGTATATATGTGTGTGGAGATAATAATCTGGACCAACTGATGAGTGCTGGTTTAGCACAAAATACACATAGTGGTGATTATTTATCTTTCCAACATGTGTGTGATCAAGTGTGTCAGCAGTATGAGAAAGCATGGATAGTTGAGGGTCGTATGAAAGTCTGAGTTCAAACCCCTTTATATTACATATTGGAGTGCAGGTATGAAAATGCCTGTACTGTAGAAAAAATTCATATTTTAATATTTAATAATATTAAATTATAACAACAATTTTATTGGAATATTTAAAATATAATAAATATTAGAAATTTAAGTCTGCAGTTTTTTTTTACAATAAATATATAAGTACATAAGATTACTAGCATAATCCATATATATAATACTTACCTATATATAAAGTACACACTATAAATTTATTTTGCTTGTATAGCATATATATGTACATCACACACATATATTTAAATACATATATACTAAATATATAGCAGGTTTGAATTTTTATATTGTCAAAACAGGCAAAACTCTCCATACAGTAGTGCCACTTAGTGCAAACTAGAGTAATCAATGGATGCCAGAAGGCTTGTGCATAAAATCCCTATCTAGTGCCTACTCATCCAATATCCCCAGACTGGTTTCTAGCTTGTGGCTTTCATCAGTGAAGAGCCTCGGATCTGAGAGCACTGACAGCAAGAGTAAGAAATGGTGATCGTGTGAATTTTTATATTGGTGGAGAGTTGTAATATATTGGAGTTTAAGATAGATGCATTAGTAACAAATTTTAAAAATTTGAAAATTTCTGGATATTGTTTAATAATGCAATACTTGCCAAGATAATTATCACGAATATTATTAAAATATACATAATATAGTCTGATATTAGTCTTATGTTTCTATTCAGATAAATTGACTTGGATTCAAATCTTAAGATATTTGAATCTCATAATATTGTCTTCATCATCATCATCAACCATTATCAATGTACTGCAGGATGAGAATTTCTCCAAGTTCAACTCATCTCTGATCTTTAGATTCTCTCCTCCACATCACCTCTGCACACTTTCTTATTTCATCCATCCATCTCACATATGGTCTCTTTCTGGGTCTTTTACAATCTCTTGGAATCCAGTTTAAGATTTCAATTGTCTATCTATTATCATCTCTTCTAGCAATATGTCCAGCCTAACTCCACTTCAGTCTTTTAATTTTTTCAATGAAGTCAGTAATGCCTGTTTGTTGTCTTACCCATATACTGTGTTTTCAATCTCTTCTTGTTATTCCTAACATGCATCTCTCCATGTGTTTTTTAGTAGTCTGAAGTCTCTGCATTGCTCTTTTATTAAGTGTCCATGTTGCAGATCCATAAGTAAGAACTGGTAAAACACATAGGCATATTTCCATTTAGTATCCATTATTTCTACCAAAAGCACTCCAACCAAGTTTAATTCTATAATTAATTTCCTTCATTATGTTTCCATCTGTATTAAAAAGAAGTAAAAGCTATTTCATGGTGTATGAGTGCAAACCAATGTCACTTGTTGATGAAGACCAGTAATCAAAGACTATTCTAGAGATTCCAGAAGGTGGAGGTAGGACTGGTATCTCTCATCTGTTTTGTAGAGAAAAAATAAGCAAGTCATTTGAATATGCTCAAATGTTACAATATACGGGCGTATGCACATTATGAAATTACAATAATTAGAAAAAACACAAAATTGTTACCCATAACAAAAAAATTAAGTTAATAGTCATTTTGAAAGTATAAATGTCTTAAATTAAAAATCACCTTTATATATTCATTCAAATAACCTTGGCACTATCAAGGGCTTTGAACGTTCCATCATCAGATTTTCAATGAAATGGAAGGCTAAAAAGTTCTGAGTTGGAATAATTTGAAGCCTGTCCATTAAAGTATAAAGATTGGCTATCTTAATATAAAGCTGAGTAATGATTATATATATGTGTGAGGATAGTAATCTGGACCAACTGATGATTGCTGGTTTAGCATGAAATACGTATATTGGTGATTATTTATCTTTTCAACATGTGTGTGATCAGTTGGGTCAGCAATATGAGATGGCACTGAGAGTGGTGGGTCGTGTGAAAGTCTGTCTTCGAACCCCGCAAATATTACATATATAAATGCAGGTTTAAGCATGTACAATGTATTAATTATAATTCATTGTGAATAGAAAATACTGATGTCAGTTAAAAGTTTTTCTCAAAAGTAACCTTTATTAGTCAAAAGATTACAAAAAATTATCGGGTACACTTACCCGTGGAGGATTACAAAGTGTTCAATGTTACAAGGCAAAACAATTATTGACCAGGTTTACAAAGTACATACGCTCGATAACAAATATATCCATAAAAGGGTTGTATAGTTTTGCTTAATGTGGACAAGCACAGATCTGCACTGCTCAAAAACAATCCATTAAAGCGGAAAAGGCGCTGAAGGTTTAAGTGATGATAATGAAATGCTTTAATTAAATTACTTGATGCTTTTACAAAAAAATTAAAAAAGCCTGATTTCAATCAGATCACTTAATTAACATTCGTGAGTAATTTGTTAAGAATATTCTCATATAAAAATAAATCTTTTAACTTTAATTCAAAGCAAATAATAGAAACATTTTGTGTTGAACTTTCATTTGATAAAGAATAAATAAAAGGAAGCAAAGTAAATGTATAACTTGAAAAACATCAAATAACAAACTCCTTGAGACAAGTAAATAATTTAAGAATTTTATCAAAAGAAATAACAATCAAACTTAAGTTTTTGTTGTTTTTTTAAAATTGTTTTATCTACAAATAAATGACTTGAAATTTTTTTATTGATCATTGTATTTTAAAAATAAAAGAAACATTCATCGAACATAAATAAAAGTTTTAATTAAATGAAAAGGTTATAGCATTATAAATACAGGATTTGCGTCCTAAATTTACCCTTTTGCATATCATATGCATCATTTTGCAAATCAAATTCATCTTTTTGCAAATTAAATTAACCTTTTCACAAATCACATTCAATTTTTTGCAAATCAAGTTAACTCTTTTGCAGGTCAAATTCACCCAACAAAATTTTCTACAAATTTATTCTCTTAAATTATTATAATATATAAGGGATTCGAACTCAGACCTATACATGACCCTCAACTCTCCATGCCATCTCGTATTGCTGACCCACGTGATCACACACATGTCGAAAAAATAAATAATCACCAATAGACGTATTTCATGCTAAACCAGCAACCATCAGTTGGTCCAGATTACCATCTCTACACATATATGCTACAAGTGCTCAGATATATATTAAGATAGCCAAACCTCATACTTTAATGGACAGGGTTCAATCCACTCCACACTCCAACTCTTTAATTGTCCATCCAATTGAAAATCTGATGTGGAATGCTCAAAGTCCACCCTGAGGCTGAGATTCTTGCCACACCCATGTCGACCTATGGTCAGTCTGACCTCTCATGTACAGGACATAATCCATTTAATACATATACAAAGAATGGGCAGACATCTTTATTATATAATAACTAAAACACACAGGCTTATATACCTGGGTCTATATGTAATATATAGGGTATATGAGCACAGACTTTCACACGACCCACCACTCTCCACTCTATCTCATAACACTGATACACTTGAATACATATATGTTGAAAAGATAAATAATCACCAATAGACGTATTTCATGCTAAACCAGCAATCATCAGTTGGTCCAGATTACTATCTTCACACATATATACAATCAGTGCTCAGCTTTATATTAAGATAGCCAATCTTCCTACTTTAATGGACAGGCTTCAAACTACTTCAAACCATATAATAAAAATCCTATATAAATTTATTGTAGAGAATTAAAAGTTTTATTGCATGTAATGATGAACATAATTAATGTACACATAGTTTAATCAATAATGGTTCTTTTGTAATTGCTATATATATTCAAATAAAGTTTAGAGGTAACAACTGTAGTGGAATTATTAATTATATTTACCAAATGTTTATAATTTGAAGGATCAGTTGGCATATTGTTACACATAATTTAATTTTTGAAAAAAAATTATTTTATTAAGGTTCATCATTGGAAAGTATGATTATAGAAATAGCATAGTTTGAACCAAGATCATAAACTTCCTGGATCTTGTACATGCTTATGTTGTCCACATTATTAACATTCAATTTTAGAAGTAATCCAAAGTAAGTCACAAATAATCTTTGAAATAAGCATTGAATATGCAATTAATTTATGCCACTTTATTCTCTGAATGTTTATTGCAGAAAATTATGGAAATATCTCACCCTCTAACTGTTGTCACTGTTATAAGATAAGGTATTAACTTTTGACCACACCTTTATCCACTGCCGATGACAATTAAATCCCAATTTATTAATGAATATTACTATTGTCTCACTTTATTTTAAGAAAAAAATAATGCGTTCTCTTTGCTGTTTCTCGATTGTTTTTAAAAATTTTGACAATCAACTAATAATGAAGAGAGTAACAACAGCTATAAGGATTAAGAAATATTATCCAGATAAACCCCCACTAATTTGAACACTACTATTTCAAAAATACCAATTATCCAGCAAAATTACAAATTATTGTGTTAATTACTGCTGTATAAAAAGTTTGTATTAGTACAAATGTAATAATATCCTATATTTTAAAGAGTTGATAATGATATAAGAAAGTATAAGTATGAACTAGCAAGGAAAGCTGTAGAAGGGAATAAAAGTCTCAAGAGTGTAAAACAAAATCTTGGCATTGATAGGAAACTTATTTCTGCAATAAGAAAAAAACAACCCATAGGAACTCAAATTAGCAATGGGGAACATAAGAAATCAAAATCAATCTGTGGATCAAATCCAAGTATAGAAGTAACAAGGACAACAATACAAATAAATCATGTAATCCATAAGAAAATAACTGATAGAAATAAATCTGTAAAAAATTAAAATCCAAAAAGATGTTTGTTTTATAAGAAAAATGAAAAACAAATAATGAATGTAAATGCATCTTCATAAGAAACTAAACTACAAAAGAAATCTATGGATTGAATGTAAGTAAAAAAATTAACAAGCACAATATTACAACAATAAGCTGTGTAATCCATAAAATTTCATAAGAGATTAAAATCCAAAAATGTGGTCGATGTATATGAAGTAAAAACATAACATTATCACTAACATGTTATTTACTTTGATTTGATTTTATACAGTTTTGTTGTACATAAAATTTCCCATAGCCATTTTTTTGGACTTTAATTTCTTATAGGTTTATTCCCATCAATTATTATGTATTGTGTGGCTTACTTGTTAAATCCTCATTTGTATTTAATCCATGGACTGGTTGTGCAATTTAATTTCTTAAGAATTGTTTTCATTGTTAATTTTTAGCAATATTAATCAGCAATATCTTTGTGCAATGGTTTCATTGCCAAATATATTATTTTCAGATTTATTTTCTAAATTGTATTTATATTATTAATCTGTCTTATATAGAGAGCTCACAAAATAAACTCTTAACAAGCTTTGAGAATATTTTCAACCCCAGACCATTTTTCCTTCTAGCATCATCAGAAGCAGAACCGGTCTGGGGTTGAGGATATTTTCAAAGCTTGTTAAGAGCTTATTTTGTGAGCTCTATATATAACATTTGAAAATACAAGCTGTATTAAATTAAGTCATGTGACATCTGACTTGATTTTTTTAATCATTTTATTAATCTGTCTTTATTTCAATGTTTTTTCATACTTTCTCTAGTGACAATTTGAGTTAAAATCTTTATTCAATATTATGAATCAATAAATTGTAGTTGATTTATTAGAAATATAACTTTACAAATAGAACATCCTAAAAATTGTATTTAAACTTTCCAAATATTAAAAAAAAAAGTGAAATATGTAATGAGAATAATAATTTTTTTCTTCATAGACAATTTCAGCAAAGCCAATAAAAAAAAATTAACAAAATCTTTGATTAACTTTTATTTTTTAGACATGAATGAATTGTTATGAAAGCATCATAAAGGTATGAAATTCTGTTCTAAAACTGAAAATTGCATTTATAATTATAATTATTATAACACTTCTGTAGTATAGTCTTTGTCAGAGAATAATGATCACTGATTTCTTTTTATTATTACTTTGACTTTCTTAACTTGTATTTGTAATATTTGACTACAAGTGCACATAGAGAGCGTACCAATAGCTCTAACAAGCTCGTAAATTAACAAGTGCGGTTATGAGAAATATTTAAAATCTCTATCCAGAACACTCTTATCTCCAGACCATGGTTTCGGGCTTATGGCCCACGTCAGTGGAGAGCTAGAATATTCGGACACTAGACCTAAAATATCAACTCAAAAAACCAGCACTTATTTCAAACGTATATTTAAGAAGAAACTCTGAATTTTTCGGACATGAAAATGTCTTTAAATCCAGCTATCTAACTTAAATAGCTATATGGGACTGAAGTATATTCAGATCTACCATATTCTAATAGGCTCAGCATAGCCAAAGCCTTAAAGGTAAAATTATAATAATTAATAAAGCAAGTCATATATAACATGACATTACTTTTATGAGCTTGTAATTACAAAAATGCACATAGGGAGCGTACCAATAGCTCTAACAAGCTCGTAAATTAACAAGTGCGGTTATGAGAAATATTTAAAATCTCTATCCAGAACACTCTTATCTCCAGACCATGGTTTCGGGCTTATGGCCCACCGATCAGTGGAGAGCTAGAATATTCGGACACTAGACCTAAAATATCAACTCAAAAAACCAGCACTTATTTCAAACGTATATTTAAGAAGAAACTCTGAATTTTTCGGACATGAAAATGTCTTTAAATCCAGCTATCTAACTTAAATAGCTATATGGGACTGAAGTATATTCAGATCTACCATATTCTAATAGGCTCAGCATAGCCAAAGCCTTAAAGGTAAAATTATAATAATTAATAAAGCAAGTCATATATAACATGACATTACTTTTATGAGCTTGTAATTACAAAAATGCACATAGAGAGCGTACCAATAGCTCTAACAAGCTCGTAAATTAACAAGTGCGGTTATGAGAAATATTTAAAATCTCTATCCAGAACACTCTTATCTCCAGACCATGGTTTCGGGCTTTAAGGCTTTGGCTATGCTGAGCCTATTAGAATATGGTAGATCTGAATATACTTCAGTCCCATATAGCTATTTAAGTTAGATAGCTGGATTTAAAGACATTTTCATGTCCGAAAAATTCAGAGTTTCTTCTTAAATATACGTTTGAAATAAGTGCTGGTTTTTTGAGTTGATATTTTAGGTCTAGTGTCCGAATATTCTAGCTCTCCACTGACGTGGGCCATAAGCCCGAAACCATGGTCTGGAGATAAGAGTGTTCTGGATAGAGATTTTAAATATTTCTCATAACCGCACTTGTTAATTTACGAGCTTGTTAGAGCTATTGGTACGCTCTCTATGTGCATTTTTGTAATTACAAGCTCATAAAAGTAATGTCATGTTATATATGACTTGCTTTATTAATTATTATAATTTTACCTTTAAGGCTTTGGCTATGCTGAGCCTATTAGAATATGGTAGATCTGAATATACTTCAGTCCCATATAGCTATTTAAGTTAGATAGCTGGATTTAAAGACATTTTTCATGTCCGAAAAATTCAGAGTTTCTTCTTAAATATACGTTTGAAATAAGTGCTGGTTTTTTGAGTTGATATTTTAGGTCTAGTGTTTGAATATTCTAGCTCTCCACTGACGTGGGCCATAAGCCCGAAACCATGGTCTGGAGATAAGAGTGTTCTGGATAGAGATTTTAAATATTTCTCATAACCGCACTTGTTAATTTACGAGCTTGTTAGAGCTATTGGTACGCTCTCTATGTGCATTTTTGTAATTACAAGCTCATAAAAGTAATGTCATGTTATATATGACTTGCTTTATTAATTATTGACTACAAGTATAATGTATATACCAAACTTTAGATATAATTAAAGGGGGTTTGAACACAGACTTTCAAGCTCTCTTTAGTTATCCATTACATCTTATATAACAGATATTCATGACCACATACATGTGAAAAAGATAAATGATCTTCAATATATATATTTATATATATATTTCATGCTGAACCTGCACTCATCAGTTGGTCTGGATCATCAAAAACACACATATATAATAAGTGCTCAGATTATATTAAGATGGCAAATCTTCAAACTTTAATGAACAGGCTTCAATCTTATCCACTCTCCAATTCTTCAGCCATTCACATTATTTAAAATCCTTAAGATCCTATATATAAGAGGTCAGAGTGACTTAAAGTCAACATGGATTTAACAAGAATATTAACATCAACAAGGGGTTTCATCATTTCATCATCATATTTTCAATAATATAGATGGCTGAAGAGTTGGAAGGTGGTGAATATTGAAGCCTGTCCACTAAAATTTGAATATTTGCTATTTTTACATAAAATGAGCACTGATTTTATATGTGTGGGGGAAATGATGGTCTGGACTAACTGACGAGTTCTGGTTCAGTATAAAATACTTATAGTGGAGATCATTTATCTTTTTCACATGTATCTGGTCATGTGCATCGGTTATATAACATGGAGTGGGTAGCTGAAGAGAGCTTGAAAGACTGTGTTCAAATTTCCTTTAATTAATTTGTATTTTAAAAATAAACATATTTTTAAAAAAAATCTAAGTGTAAACATGGATGTTTCTTTTTTTAATAATTAGAAAAATAATCATAAATATTTAAATAAATTACAGAAAATATGGATTTTTTTGCTCATTATTAACAACCCAATCAAAGAAGAATTTATAAATTTGCTTATAGAACCAAAATAAAAGAATCTAATAATCAGTGATGGTCTACGTTTTTGGCAGGTTGTTTGCTGATGTGATGTGATGTACTGTGACTTCTCCTTAAACAGAATCAGGAATCTCTCAGCAACTATACCTGTTAGCCACTTTACCTTCCCCTTCCATCCCCCACTCTAAGCTTTCCCATAATCTGATCCATCCCATTTCCACAATATAATCTTTGTCAACTCTATGACCTTCATATCTAAATCCCCCTTATCTTTTCCAAAACCCAGCATAAAAACCAATAACACACTTTCTGTATAATAACTTTGTTCATATTTATTCCCCCATAACTTCATTATTTGTACCCTTTCTGATTTCAAGCATTTACATTCAATCAACAGATGCCTAATATTTTCTATACCTTCCTCACACAATTTGCACACTAAATCACCCATATTTTTCCATTTATATGTATATTCTTTTGTTGCTAAAGATTCTATTCAAGCCTTAAACAATAAACTACTTTCTTTACTATTATCATAAATTAACTTGCACCCAATGTTCCATTTACTTTTATATATATTTAAACTCTTCTTACCCTCCATACTAGTTCTCCATCTCTCCAACTCCCTATTTTTTATTAAGGAATCTATTCTTTTATCCCATTCCTTATCACTATAACACTCAACAATCCTCTTAGCACAATCATCCCACCTTTTATACAAATATACTGATATAAATTCTTTATCCAAATCTTTTGCATACTGCATTACCTTTCTCACCCATCTTGTTACCTGCCCTTTATTCATAACCCAATTAAACATTATTTTGGCTATTATTTTACTATCCATAAACTGCAACCTACCAATCATTTTCATTTTACTTTTTGCATCTCTCATATAAAAACTTGACCATCCCATTTCTCCTTGAATTGCCTCCTTTGCTGTCCACACCTCTGCATCTAATAAATGTCTTCCTACTTCCCTTTGTACTTTCTCTAAATAATCTAAAATCCCTTTACTAATGCATAATGCATCATTACCATATGTTAACCCTGCTACTGCAACTCCCTTCCATACAATTCTAGCTACATCATATTTATTATATGAAAACACTGTTAGTTTCTTTACCAAACCCTTTCTTTTCTTTGCTTCATTTACTAATTTTTTCTCCCATTCATCCAAGCAATTTTCCTGATTACTTAAGATGATTCCCAAATACCTATATCTATCCACCATACTTAACTTTATATCCCCCAATAAAAATTCTACATCTTCTCTTTCCCCAGTATTGATCATCATTATATTTGATTTTTCTTCATTAAATTTAATCCCCATCTGGCAGTTTTCCTCTGTGGACTAGTCACATCTTCAGAGTTTTTTTTTAAAACTAATAAATCGAATATTTCTTTAAATTCTAGTTTTTACTATCAAATGAAATAAAACTAGTAAAATTGTGCTAAAGATAGCCACAAAAGTTATTTAATAAACATCAAAATAAAAGTTATTTAAAGCTGAAACACAACACCAGCATTTTAGTACTCCAAAAAGTCACAAAATTCAGAGTCACTGAGTTAAATACTGTATTTTCTGTTTTTTCTTTTATAAAATATGTGAACGTCATTGATTAGTTTCATTTTATCTTGTTACTATGTGGATAACAGTTCAACCAATGGATGGAGACTTCTTAAACTTGTTTGTTCATCAATAACATTTTTTTTAATAACTTTTTTTTTTTAATTTTATTCACTTTTTTTTTTCAAAACAGGATTAAACTTTATTGGTACAAAATGTTTTACAAGGTAAGCATTGATTTACATAGTATAATATGGAGATCTAAGATGATACACTGTATTTTTTCCTAGCGTTTCCAAAAATTGATCAAGGTGGGACAATTCAGAGTATCAGTCCATGAGATGATTAATTATTAAACATAAACCTAGGTTACAATAAGAAATTATTTGTAGAGTCTAGAGTTCAAATATGAATAGCATTTTAGGAGTACAATATTGAAAAATCCAATTTGCAGCAGATAAGTTGAGGAATAGGAAAACACTTGAGATAATATAAAATATGGGCTAAGTCAATCTACAGGTCAGTTCTTCAGAATATTATGGTCGTTCACATTCTTGATTGCCAGCTTTTGAATTCAAGCACAATGGTCTATAACTGTTGCTGCTTCGAAAAAGGCTGATATAAACAATTATGTGTTCAGTTAGGGTAGGAAGATCATATGACATTTGAGCAGCCAAAGATGAGGATGAACATAGATGTTTCATTCTAATGACCAACTGCTTTTTATTAAACTTTCCTCACTGGAGACTTTAGCTTTTAAATTCACCAGTTTACCATTGGGGCAAATTGCCCAGGGCAAAAAGTGTTAATTAGTAACTGTGCTGACCCTTTCTATGATTTCACTGATGATTACAATGTAAAAGACAAAAATATATAAACAAAATAGATAGGATCATTATCAGGTTGTCATATGATAAATAGTAAGATTAAAGCAACGCGCACGTACAGATTTGTACTACAATACTGAAGAAAGCATAACTCGAAGTAGCATTTAACAGAGAAACTTCTATACATGTGCGTGAAACCAAGGTTCATTTATTAAATTTATGTAAAATTAAATTTCGCTTTCATAGTACAACTATGCAATAAATAGACTCAGTTATTTTCAAAACTGAAAAAAAAAAGGAAGAAATGTAAAGCAATAAAGAAAAACGAATTTCAAAGTTTTTTTTTTTTTTATGAAACAAAAATATTATTTCCCAAACAGGTAAGAATAAATATTTAGAAAATGCCACCAGAAGTTTTTATTAAAATGCAGTATTCAAAAAATTTAAGCAAAAATAAAAAATGTAAAAAAGCAGGCATTAAAAAGGTTTTGAAATATTGAGCTGGAGGGGGGAATACATAAAAGAAAAGATTAAACGAGATTTGAAATACAGTATTAAATTTTAAAAAGAAGAAAACAGCGTTAGTTAACTATATAAATAGAATATGTTGGTTAAAATAAAATCATATATATATTAAAAAAACAAACCCGAAAGTACTAACAATAGGCGAAAAAACTAAAAATAAACTGGCAAATAGATTTGAGAAATGCTATCTTGATGGTTAAAATATTCTGATGCATAGCTAATCCGCACTGAGCTGTTATTAGAAAGAAATATTAACATATAAACAATATAGATACAATTTGAATGTATTACACGAAGTAATAAATAGATAATCACTGTAAATTTGGAAGAGAGTTAAACTGATTACAGTAATGAATAAATATATATTAATTATGTAAATAAAAGTAAAAATATATCATTTATTAACGAATATGATTATTAATATTTGATTGAATACAATTGAATAAAATTATTCTAACTCTTGAAATGGAAAGGGGTATAATAGAAAGACAAAACAAAATTAATGATGAACAATTACCATACAAAAGGGGGGAGGGACTGTAGTCAACATTTCTACGCGTGTAATTAAAAAATGGGAATTTGCAAAATTGCATTTCCATTAACATAAGTAGTACAAAAAGACGATTGATGAATGAAAGATTCATTAATATTAGATCCAATATCACACTAACATGAAAATAAAAGAGAGAGAATGAGTAAAAGAGCACAAATGTTAGTAAAGATATTATGGTTTTAATCTATTGGCTTAAATTGAGAAAGAATAAGAATATAATATGTAAGTTGAGAATATTACAGTAACAATAGCGTTAAAACAAAAAAGTAGTTAGTCTCATCTTTCTTGTATGATAAAAACAGGTTTTGTAGTTTTATTACTGACTAACTTCGCTACTGCTTTTTTATTTCTTGTGTCTCCACTATTTATTGCTCAATGTTTTTATTTTTCTACTATTTCTTACTCTTTACTTACTATTACGTCATATATTCTATGTCTCAATTGATGCTGCTAATTAATCGATTGTCATCCATTCAGCAAGTTTTTGGAAATGTTATTTTGTATTTCCATAATTTAGAATGTATTACTCATTAAAAGATGCAAACAATGGATAGTGTGTATTTGAAATAAGAATAATAAAATCAGCTCAGTATTAATTTCATAAATATATAAATTACTTTAGTATATAGCAATATTGATGAGTGCATTTAATCTCCATCTATTAGCTCATTGTTTACTAAGATAAAAGATGTTTATTTTAAACAATTCAAAACAAAGCAAAGCTCTCCATATAGTAGTGCCATCTTGTGCTAACAAGAGAAATCAATGGATGCCAGAAGGCTTGTGCATAAAATCCCTATCTAGTGATCATGTGATGTTTAATGTTTATTTTAGCATATAGATGTTTTTTAAATAGATCAAGTATTAGCAAAATATCGTAAAGAAATATTTTAAGCCCTTTAATTCTACCTATGTATCCACAAATTTGACAGTAACTAACTACATGATCCAAGATTTGTATTTAACAGCATCTACATAGTTCAAAAGTTGTTAAATTATATTAATGAAGCAGATAAACATAATGATCAGGGATTATCCTGAATCTATTGATGAAATTCCAATAATGTCTAGGAAGATCAGATGTAGTTAGCTTTACTGTTGGATGTGGAAAAAAATTGTTTGTAATCTTATCCCATAATTTTTAAGTTATCACATGATCTCTATTTCCTGTGTTTACATAAGCTGCTAAAATCTAGCATCCATTGATTACTATGGCTTGCACTGGGGGGGCACTACTGTCTGAAGAGGTACAGTTAATTCTTCAGCAATTTGAAAAGATTATTAGTTAAATGTCCAAAAAGATCTTGGTTTGAGATAAGACTTAGGTAGTGAAATTATATCTTGGGTTATTGGCAAATCTGCTCTATTCAACCTTTATAAAATTCCTGTAAGGAAACATCTAACATTTGGCGACGAATATGTGAAAGAATGGGAAGCCAATGCAAAGAAATAGACTTGAGCATGTCAGAAATATTTCTCATAGTATTATTTGAGTATCTAAACATTTAGCATGAATACTTTTCCCTAAACTAAAGGCAGAATATGCACCTATGAACATGCTAGTGTTAAGGAAGCTATTCATAAAACCCTTGCATTTCAATGCCAAGTAGTTTCAGTCATCTTAAATTACTTCAGTTGACTATCTTGCCTATATTCCTTCCACTAGCTTTGTATTATATTAAATAAATCATTTATTTATTGTTAATTTATATATAAATAAATAAGGAAATGAATTATTTCTTTTGCATACCTTAAGTAATGACAAATTAATAAATTGTTTAGTTTACACAATGTATGTTAAAACAAGGGTAGCTCGCTATTCTAACGCCATCTATAGAAAATGCAGTATCATCTGGGAATTATTGACTATCCAAGTTTACTATAGATGGCACTAAAGTGTAAAGCTTTTGAGTTTTTTGAAAAAGTATTTCATATTGCTTAACTTAGCTTTAATTAATGGTGATTTTTCAGAAAGTCTTTTAAAAAATAAAAAAGATTGCAGCCCCAATAATTACTTATTGCAATTTATCAGGCCATTCCATATATAATGACTTCAAACATAATAAATATTATCAAATTATTTCATAGACTAGTTTTTATAAAAGTTAGCATGTTAGTTCTTATCGGGTCTCTTTTTTACCATATGTCCAACTACATGATCATTTGGAAAGTTTATATTTAAATAATATGATTCATATTTTAAATACTGCTAAAATTTTCACATATGCTATAAAAGGATTCAATACCACAAAACTATGTATGTATCATGTAAGTATTATTTACACTACTGTATACTATGTCTCTGTACATTGAATAAAATCTAAAATCAGAAAATCTTAAAAGTTAAGATTTTGTTACTTAAAACAAAATATAAATAAGAAAGGTTCAATACAAAGCTTATGGTTGTATTATTTAGCTTTTATATTACTGAAATTAGTAACAGTGGATGAAAAAAACACTCTTAAAACAAACTCCGCTCAAACTAAATAAACTTCTGTGCTGGTTGTATCCTCTTTATTCAATATAGTTACTTTTGACACCCATATATTTGCCTTTATCATGTAATTCATGGTTAGTAATTATGCATTCTGAATTCATGTTGATGGATATCATATTTTTTTCAAGTATTTAAACTAAGTCATTGCATAAATATTTAGTACTACACCTACTTTTTTTGTTATTATCACCCTTCTTTGATTCACCTGTGAACATGTGGCAATAAATACCAAAATACTCAATAGCTTTGTTGGATCTAGTAATGTTTTATTGTCACAGGAAAACAACATATTTCAACAATAATATTAATTCTCTTGCAATATCTATCTTGAAGAAGGTGTTCAATGTTTCATTAATCTAATGAAATGTTGTTAAATTATAAACACAGTTACAATGGGCATAACAACAATATTGGCATCAGCATGAGATTTGGGTATTCTATCATCAGATTTTCAATGGTATGGATGGCTGAAGAGTTGGAAATTGGGGTAGATTGAAGCCTGTCCATTAAAGTATAAAAGATTTGCTATCTTAATATAAACTTAGCATTGATTATATATATGTGTGGAAGATGATAATCTGGACCAACTGATGAGTGCTGGTTCAGCACGAAACATGTATATTGGTGATTATTTATCTTTTCTGCATGTGTGTGATCATGAGTATCAGTAGTATGAGATGGATAGTTAAAGATTTCTTGAAAGTCTGAGTTCAAATCTCCTATATTTATATCTTATTTGTACATAAGATAACATAACTTAGTTTTTATTATTTCTCTTTACTTTTTTTTTATATGTGGACTTTATTAGTAACAAATTATTTACAAAATTATTATATTTACATTAAGAGCTTTTTACATATTTTTGTTAGTTTCTTTTTTACTTTTCTTTGGTTGTTTCTAGAATACAGTGTGTTTGAATGAGATGATTTCTGTTGTTGCACTAATGAGCAGCTAAGGAATACATTGCTTTACCATATTTTTTGTTACATTTCTGGGTATGTATTTTTGAGCATATAGATATATGCTATACCAATCTGTATTATTTTTTTTTAGTACATTGTATTTTTAATTGTCAAAGATTACAGCACAGTGAGCAAGCCACATTGTCCTGAGAGTGTGAATGGTTACTAAGGCATTGAATGGTTTTAAATTTTTTATATTGTTTATGAGTGTTTTTTTTTAGATTAATTGTGTCATTGTGGAATACGAAGTGGCATAAAGGCAAAAAATATGGACATGTCTCAAAAATATGAGTTATATTTTCCAGGGACGTAAAGGTGAAAATATGGACATGTCTTAAAGATATGAGTTGTATTTTCCAGGAGTACATTGCATAATGTGCAAGTAAGATCTAGGTTTAATTTAAAGTGATTTATGAGAAATAGCTTTGTTGGCATTGTATCAAGTAGCAGATTATGTAGGAATTTTAGCCATGATTGAGGCATGCACAAATTTTGAAATTTAGTCAGTGTTCTGGAAGTTGATAGTATTTACAAAACTTGCCTTTCAGGGTATAGAATTTTATTTAGATCTTTGTATGATAGACCAATTGAAGTATTAATGTTATAATTGTCCAATAAATCAGCATTCTCAATGGCATGATCAGTGAAAAAGTGACGTTTTGCATATGGAGTAATGACAAGCAAAAGTAGAAGTGGAGTAGTTGTCTTCAGGAAGGGGTTAGTTGTGGTTGTGATGTACATCTTAGTTCTAATGTAGGATGTGAAAGATTGTTGAGCTATTAGGTTAAGCCCACCCTTGCAAATTGGGAAACATGCATTTTTGATTGATATAAGATGTGATGTTGATTCCCATATATATGCTTTTGCTATTCTCATGATATTCTTAATAGTTTTCTTTTGGAGATGCATCCATGGACTGTAATAGGTAAGTATACCTCCTAGAATGGCATTGATGATACGAATCTTTATTATAGGGTAGAGCAATTTTGTATTGAAGCATTTTATTTTGCATTAAATTTATCTGTGATGAGAATATTTAAATGATGACTTAATTGTGTTTTTGATAGATTAATAGGTATGTCTAGAAAGGAAGAATATGTACCTGTGAAGAGTGAGGGAAGACTGTGACCAGTAGCTATTTGCCATAAAGATGATTTGTTGATTTGTATTGTGGATCCTGTTAGAGTTTCAAATTTCTTCAGTTTATGAAGTATCAGAGGTATATTTTGCAGGTCCCTGAATATTATCAGGACATCATCAACATATGATATGATCTTAACAGTTGTGCCTAGGTATGGAAGAAAAATACCTTCTAAGCATTGCTCGATGTTCTTAATCATGAGGTCTATGTATATCGCAAATAGTAAAGATGCTAGTGGAGAGCCTTGTGAGATGCCTCTGCTTGGCTTAAAAGGTTGAGAAAGTCTCATGTAATTTTTAAGTTTAATTGTTCTATTTGTTAAGGTAATTTTTTATTGCTGTTATAAAGTGCGTATGACTTGATAGCATTTGATTTAGTACAAAGAATAAGAAGTTCCAGTTTATGAGGTCAAAGGCTATCTTGAAATCTAACTGGCATGCCATGTAGTTTGTTAGTTCTTTTTCTTTACTTTTGTTTCACAGAATCATACAACATATTTTTCTTCTGATGTTAATAAAAATAACCAATCAAATGGCTTGATTGTTTGAGAATTCATAAGAAGTTCAATTACTGGAAGGATTGTGTCACATGACCACTGCATTAAACCATGACTTTTTATATTCTATGATATTCTATTCTAGAATCATATCTGATTTTGTTTCATGGATGCAAAAAACATGTGTGAGTAACTTCATATGTGGGTGTTTAATAGAAAACAAAATCAGATATATTAATCTTTAATTAAGATTTAAAATTTACATCTGGGTTAGAAGACAATCTCTTGTTTAATAAATGATTAGTAATAATCATTACTGTATTTATCTAGAGCAGTGGTTCTCAATCTGTGGGTCATGATCCTCTAATGGTCAAACAATCCTTTCACAGGAGTCATCTAAGACCATTGAAAAACACATTTTTGATTCATAACAGTAGCAAAATTAAAGGTTGAGGGTCACCGCAACATAAGAAAATGTATTAAAGGGTCACGGCATTAGGGAAGATTGAATGGCACTGATCTAGAGTGTCAATGTTGTGGATGGAGTAAATGTGACCCTTGTAATTTTGATAATGCCATTTTAATCTAAACCTGTCAGATTAGATTTGCCCATAGATACATTTAAAAAATGGGCATCACGATTGAACTAATAACTAAAAGCAATTTCTTTTTCCAATCTGTGATTGACTCTACTTAATCAAAGTACTTGAGTATCAGAATTAGCAAAGAATAAAATACTCTGTATGATTTGGTGCAGAGGTAAAGTGGCTGACCCTGGAATTCAGGTCTTTGTATTGTGACTCAGCTTTGCCATTTTCAATACTTCATAAAAACTATTGATTAATAAACTGTTCAATTATTATTTAAAGAACATAAAAGATTACAGAATAAATCAAAAACCAAAACGAGTTTCGAAAGCTCTAGTCATACTATGAACAATGGGAGTTCAAGCAGGTTTATTTCCGGCATCTTTAACTGACTTTAAAAAATAAATCGCAATCCTCATCATCAGATATAGGTTATGAGAATGGGGTTAAAACTTAATTGAAGTTTATTAAACTTTCAAAATAAATAAATAACTTTTTTTAAACATAAATATATATTTTGAAATGTGGTTTATATTTCCAGGGTTTTAATACTATTTAACAGTTTGAGATTAATTTTTATATGACTGGTTTTTTAGGTAATTGAAATATTCTCATGCCAGAAGGCAATAATTTATATATATAAATATTTTATGCTTTGGTTTGAGAGTATTTCATTTACCTAATAAACTAGTTGTAAGAGAATTAATCTCGAAGTATCATATATTATTAAAACTACTGGAATTATCTTACATTACATATTTAATTATTTGAATCAGTATTAACAACGATTAAACTGAGAAAAACTTCATGCATGTGTCAAGCGTTGGTGGTCGAATGATCGGCACAGCCACCTTACAAGCAGTTGTCCCGGGTTCGCTTCCCGGCCGATGCTTTGACACATGAAGAAAAAAAAAACTCCATGCATGTCAATTAATAATATAAATCAATTTAAAAATAGCTTTAAAAAAGCAGAATGATTGATTTAAAATTTATGCTTTCTGGCCAAAGTGTTTCAGGCAAACTCTATACAAAAAAAATGAGACAAAGACTATGTTGGTCCAATTTTTTCTCTTAAAAAAAAAAAAAACAACTGTCTAATGTTTTTGGTTTGAGAATATTTCAATTACCTAATGAACTAGTTGTGTGACAATTAATTTCGAAGTGTTACATATTTTAAATTTTTTATTAATTTTAATTTAGAACATATTAAGATCTGTGTAGTTAAGACAACAGGACTTGCACATTGGTTTATATAAATGGTATTTTTTTATTTTTAAGCAATTGATATTTTATTTTGATTTTTTTTTTTTTAAAGAAAAAAAAGTTATCGATAGTTTAAAAAGATTAAGGAGCAGATCAAGAACGAGATGTGTTTGTGCAATGAAGTGTAAGTTTAGATATAATGTTGAAACTTTTTTTTAAAAAAAAAAGGTTCAACGTAATGGAGTGGGAGGACGAATATTGGGAACCGTTGAAACTAAATAGCAAAACCATTAGCTAGATTTTTCGAAAGCTATTAATTATTCATAACTACTGCACGATCGAGTTTTTATTATTTTTTATAATATTCACCTCAGAACAGCTGGAATAAAAAATATAATTTTTGAAGACAAGAAATTTCAATCAAATTACCAGTGTGGGGAAATCATCGTAAATGAGAATAATTTCACTTTAATTAGAATGTGGTCTTCATACATCTAAATAAGGGTTCTTTCGTTTTGATTTTTTTTTTTTTAATGTTGGATTTTATGTTTAAAATTTACATCTAAAGAATATAAACGAATACAACACATTTTCAAATAATTATAGACAAAGTTAAAAAGAAAATTAATGGAGATGTTTTTGATCTTTAAAATAATATGGTTATTGGCAATACTTCAGTATCATCATTTTCAACTTTTGACGATCTACTGCGGCATAAAAGTCTAAGTTTACTCTAAAAGTGGAAGCTGCTAGAATGCAAACCAGATATAAAGCACGTTGTCATAAAACAGATGGAAATGTCATATGCACCTACATACGACACAAACGGTCATAGTATATAGCTGGAAGTGTTACGTAAACCTAGAAGGGCATTTGAAGTCTCTTTCGGTAATAATTGCATGGTCACGTAACACTATGCCAAATGAATGTACCAGGCGTACGCCAACAGATTTAAACATTTTTGTATAGATTTGTAAATACTGTGTATATACATCAAATAAATAAATAAATATTCAGTCATATTAAGGCAAATCTGGATTTGTTACAATTACACATAAACACAGCAGAAAATATGTAGATAAAAATCAAAATACTCGGAATTTTTAATTAAACAAGGCAAAACTCTCCATACAGTAGTGCCACCCTGTGCCAACCAGAGTAATCAATGGATGCCAGGAGGCTTTTGCATAAAATCCCTATCTAGTGCCTACTCATCCAATATCCCCAGACTAGTTTCTGACTTGTGGCCTTCGTCAGTGAGGAGCCTTGGATTTGAGAGCACTGCACCTAGATCTTAGGATGTAATGCAACCCTCCAGCAGCCACCTTTTAACTCTACTTAACTACAAAGCTATGAGAATGAAATTGAAAACACAATAATATTTTCAATCTAAGCTCAATAGCTTACAAGAGATAGTGATCATCTGATGTTTAGTGGTTTAACATCAATCCTGCCTAATAGGATAGTGGTGGCTATGGTTGTTAAAGAGCCAAAGACACCAAAATGTATGGGTGCTGAACTGAGTTCAGACCCATATGACTATATAAGCTATTGAGCTTAGATTGAAAATATTGTGTTTTCAATTTCATTCTCATAGTTTTGTAGTTAAGTAGAGTTAAAAGGTGACTGCTGGAGAGTTGCATTAGATCCTAAAATCTAGATGCAGTGCTCTCAGACCCAAGGCTTCTCACTGACAAAGGCCACAAGTCAGAAACTAGTTTGGAATATTGGATGAGTAGGCACTAGATAGGAATTTTATGCACAAGCCTTCTGGCATCTATTGATTATTCTGGTTGGCACAGGGTGGCACTACTGTATGGAGAGTTTTGCCTTGTTTAATAACAATTATGTGCTAGTATAAGAGATAGTGATCATGCGATGTTTAGTGGTTTAATTTTTAATTATATATATATGATTATGGAATCTTAATAATATAATCGGTCATATGTTATTTTCTATTAAAATTATGGTAAAATCGCTTTATTTTATATGCAATAGTATGTAAATAATTTTTAGAATATTCACTTAAAAAGAAAAAAAAACTACGTTCAGTTATTTATCCCTCTTTTTGCTTTGTTTAAATCATCACTTTAAACCCTAAAAAAATAAATAAAAATAATATGCATATATTTCTTTTTTTAAAAAAACAACAATCTAATGCTTCGAATAAATCAGCACTTTAAATCCTAAAAAAAATATAATGTACATTATTTTTTTTAAAAAAAAAAAGAAACTAAAGGAATTTAAAAATGGTTCTTTTTATTTTAAATAGCTTAAATGAAAAAAATGTTTCTGCTTCATAGTATATAAAATTATTACCTTTTTTTAAAAAAAAAAACAGAACTTTATAGTAAATAAACAATTTCTACCTGAGTATTTAGATGATAATTATGGCAACAAAATTAAGTATAAATACAATATTTACTAACTGCTAACTGAATATCTTAGTCAAAGCACGGCTAACATAGGAGATTAGCAAGAAAATGTTGGCATCCCCAAACTGTATATAAAGATGAGTTAAAGTAGTTGTAGATTTTAATAAATATGCATATTTGCATGTGTAAATACGCGCGTGTGTGTGTAAATCATGCAGTCGAAATAAACGACCAGTATTTATTAACGAGAACGCTATTGGCCTTTATATTAATCGCTTGGTAATAATTTATTTTTCTTTACTTATAT
Source organism: Epiperipatus broadwayi (assembly GCA_028023455.1). NCBI lineage: Eukaryota > Metazoa > Onychophora > Udeonychophora > Euonychophora > Peripatidae > Epiperipatus > Epiperipatus broadwayi. Next base: position 5,127,436 of record JAQFVV010000088.1, on the reverse strand, counting down.
ATTAATAACTACACTAAATTAACATATATATGTCCATAAAACATAAAGAGAAGGAAGAATAAGATACTAAAATCCTTACTACTCCACAGTTTGCAGATTACTGAATAATGCCATACCCACTGTAGTTCCTCGTAGGAGAGAATTTTGTCCTGCAATGACTATACTTAGACATATAAATGCATATTATTTTGGACATTTTCCATCATCTAGTATTAAATTACAACAGTTTTCCGAAGCCATGTTACATAATGAAGAATCTTAATAGCTACAAAATCTAAACTCAATATGCTGAAAAATAAAGCTCATTTATGAATATCGTGAAAATATAAAAGACATGCATTGGCGAGACCAATCATCTGATTGAAAACATTGATCCAAAGAGCACAAAGTGAAGATTAGAAAAGAAAAAACAAACATATCTACAGAAGCACACCATGTATTACCAATCAACATATGTTTAATTGGGAAAATAGAAAAATATCACTTGGAGAGAAAAAGTTACAATGAAAAAGATTCAAAAATGAGACATGATAATAGCAAATAACCCTATCTGCCAACTTAGAGTGATAATACATAATGTCTATAAACCATTTATTATCCTTACTTTTAGGAAAAAGTGGGGAAAATCAGGATGACTCTTGTAGATAAAGTTTCTACTGACTGTTGCCTTTGGCAAAAGAGCTTAGTTAGTAAGAGTATCATCTTAAATTCAATATTCACAAATTTAAAGACCCAGGTTCAATTCCCAGGCTAGTAATGTCACTAATCATGCCAACAATATTTGAAGAAGAGAGGGAAATAGCACCTAAAATAGCCTTAAATAGCACATTGCTCTAGACAAAGGAGAACATTTACCTCCTCCACAAGAGGTCATCTCAGAAAATCTACTGTGTTAGAAATAAAATTTTCCATAGTAGTGAATTTTGGCAGATACGGAGTTAATAATTTTTTTAAAATCAAATTAAAATCTTTTTTTTTTTTTTAGAAACTAAAAAAACAAACAAACAAATGGTTTCTTGAGAGCTAAGATGATATTCAGGCATCAGAAGTCACCGACTGAATTCTGATTCAGTAGTCATTAGCATCTAGAGAACATCAAACTGTAAAGGACATCAAGAATTTAATTTTAGTCTGAAATTTTTTTGCCCCTCCCCCCAAATAAATTGTTTTGTTACCTGAAAGAAATAGATTGCTTAGTATGGTACTTTAGTGCTCAATCATCACCCAATCTCACAAAGAAGTTATTGAAAGCAATACTATAAAAGATGATCTTAATATCTTGAAATTATTATAATAGTTGGCTCAGTATTATGATATAGATATATTTTGAAAAGTGACCACATACAAGGTAACATCCACATGGTTATTTTCCAATATGATGGACAGATCACTTTATGCAAATCATTGTACTTAAATTCCATAAAATGTTTCATATGGTCTAAAATTATGAATCATATAGGGAATTAGGTAAATCAATGTCCAGGAATTCAATAAGATGTTATACATAATCCATACGGGAGATTAGTCAAACAATTGTCCATAAGTCTGTGAAATGTTATATATAACTTAAATTATGACATGAAGATACTAGAATTTTTCACATGACGACACTATACCTTTTAAAGATTACTGATTGAGGTGAGATATTTAAAACATTATTAAAACTCCCTAATTTATTATACACCCATATTTAAATTACTTTGGCTATTATACATCAATTATCTTTTATCAGGTGTAAATATATTTAGATGTATTCTTTTTGAAAAATACGGTCTAATATGTAGTCTGTAAAGTGTAGAAATGTTGAGACACTTTTTTAAAAAGTAATTTTTGAGATATACTCAAAACAGTTATATAGTCTAAATATATTTATTTCTTCATTTTGCACCAATCTTGCAATGTGTGTGCAAAAAAAATAAAAATAGTGCAAAACATAGCATATATTTTCCTTCTCAACAGTAGTAGTAGTAATTTTTTTTTATATATTATATCTTCACTAATCAAAATTTTTTAATAAACTTCTTTATTTTCTAATTTCAACTATCACTCTTCACATTCTCAAATTTTCTCTACCTTTTAAAATTGAGAAGCTCTTGATGAACTCTAACAATTAACTTCATAACGCCCCCGAAAACCACCAGGACCGGACCCGACACGCCAAGACCCAAACCCGCCGACGGGGAAGCCCAAGACAACAACCCCGACCAAACCAAACCAAGTACACAGAACAGAACCGAGAAAATACCGAGGACAAAACAAACCCCAAACCGAAGCATTTTCGCCCCACTTCCATTCCCACCCCCCAACCCCCACTTATTATTTTATTACGAATTTACAATGCAATATTTTTAAAACTATATTTTTTTCTTTTAAAACACAGAAAAAATTAACTTAATCATATCTTACTAATAAATATCTTTTTGAAAAAAATGTTACACATAAATATTGTGTATACATTATGGATATTCTCAGGGGAACTCTGTTGTTTCTTTAAAGATGATAAGAATAAAGCTAAAGGTCATGGTCCCTCTAAAAGAGCTTTTTATGTCAAAAAATCAGCAATAATGAAAGTACCATACAACCCTAAGTAATCCATGCCTTTACTACTGTTACACAATGCTTTATTTACCACACTCTTTTACAGTTTATAGTTTCGATTACCACAATAATCTTCTTAAGAACTTTTATATCTCCTAGTTAGAAGAAGATTGTTGGGGCAATTGAAACTGTAAGCTGTAAGAGGGTGGTAAATAAAGCATTGTGTAACAGCAATAAAGTGTATGGATGATTTAGTATTATATGGTATACATTTGGCAATGCAATAAGAAAGAGTAGTTATTATACTTCTTGAATAATAAAATTAATTGTCATAAAAATAGTATTACTATTTCTTTTAATCTATTTATAGAAGCTGAAATACTTTTTATATCTGCATATTCACAATAAATATTTACTATATATATATTCTAATAGTTCCGCAAACACAATTTTTTAAAATGATAAAGAAAAACGAATAAAAAAACAACAAAATAACTTTGTTAATTCTATGGCAGTATGTCATTTGCTTAAAATGAATATTTCCTAGTAAATAGAAGAATTTAGGATTTCTCAGTCTATTCATCCTCACCCTATCTTAAGAAACCAATACCGGACTACACATGTGCGAAAAAGATACACAATCCCTAATATACATATTTCATGCAGAGCCAGCACTCATCAGTTGGGCCAGAGATTAAAGTCTATCAATTAAATTTTGAGGAATTGCTATTTTAATATAAACCGAGCACTGATTGTATATATGTGTGAGAGATTATGATCTGGCCTAACTGATGAGCGCTAATTTTGCACGAAATACATATATCGGGTCGTGTATCTTTTTCACACGTGCGTGGTCATGTGTGAGTTGCTTAATATAGGGTGGAGAATATATAGACTGAAAAATATTGAGTTCAAATCTCTATTTAAATAACTTGGTTATGTTTTCAGACAGTGGATGAAATGGTTTCCAGTATGATAAAAGAAAAAGACGAAAAATTGAATTGTGGGAAATTTAGTTTAAGAACTTTCATTTTAAAACGCAAGATTCATATAGTTGAAGTAGTTCGATTAAAAATATTAAAAATTCATAACGTTTGTAATTTTTGCATTTAAAAGATAGAATGTTTAAAAACAAAATAGCTTTTTGTCATTTAACCTTGTCGTTAGAGGTAAAAAAACATCCTAATAAAATCGTATACTTGTTTATTTGTACGATCAAGTAAATTAAAAAAAAAAAAAAACGAAAGGAAATTAATGCATCACAATGTTGCTATGGTTAATGAAAGAAACGGAAAGGTATTCTCTGATCATCTCAAAATATTGAAGTCTATTATGATAAATGTGTAGCATATTTAACCACTAAATATCAAATGATCACCATGTCCTATGCTTACAAAGCTGTTGAAACAGAGACAAAACTCTTCATACAATAAACGCTATCCAGTGCAAGAGTAATCAATGGATGCAAAAAGGTCTGTCCATAAAATCCCCATCTAATGCCTACCCATCCAATATCCCAGACTAGTTTCTAGCATGTGACTTTCATCAGTGAAAAGCCTTGAATCTAAGAGCACTGTGCTGATCTTAGTATCTAAAACAACCCTCCATCAGCCACTTTTATCTATTTAGTTAATTATAAGAATATGAGTCTAAAATGAAAACATAATAATGTTTTCAATCCTAGCTCATTTACTTGTTATGAGTCCAAAATAAAAACATTATTGTGTTTTCATTTTGGATTCGTAACTTTATAGGTAACTAAATAGGTAACAGGTGGCTGCTGGAGGGTTGTATTCGATCCTAAGATCTAGGTGCATTGTAGTGAGCTTGGATTAAAAACATTTATATTTTCATTTTGGGCTTATAGATTTATAATTAACTAAATAGGCAAAAAGTGGCTGCTGGAGGGTAGCATTAGATCCTAAGATCTATGGGAAGTGCTCTCAGACCTAGGGCTTTTCACTGATGAAAGTCACAAGCTAGAAACTAGTCTGGAGTATTGGATGAGTTCTCACAAGGTGGGGATTTTATGCACATACCTTCTTGTATTCATTAATTATTCTTGTGTGGACTGGGTGCACTATTGTATGGAGACTTTTGCCTCTGTTTTATCCATGTTACATATTTATTGAATTTCCCATAAAACTATTTTGTGTGCTTACAATGTATATATGTTCCAAAGAAAATATATGTAAACATACACCCTGTGCATCCAATGAAAAGGTGTTGGCTTTTCTCAAAGCTGCCTACATTGTCATCTCTATGCCAGCATGTCTGGATCATGGATTATGACAAAAAATATGACAATTTGGTTTCATACCTTCAGAGAAATGCTTTCTCTGCCATCAAGAAATCGCACAAACTACTTGAAAACATTTTTGTGCTTCATGGCTTCACTTCCATATGCAGCTTGAATCATTTCAAATGTCTGCCCAATTTAAAACAAAATTTAATGTTTGCACATTGTTGTAATAGGTATGAGACCCATTACCACATTTCAGACATGCCGACACTTTAATGTCTTTGTGCTAAATAACTAAATCATGTTGCTGCGTAATGCAAGTGTTGGATCAGAGATGAAGCCACATGATGTTTAGTGAAAAAAAATCAATCACCAATTATTTTGGGATGCATTGATGAGACTTTTTTAATCTTTATATAAAAAACAATATGATTATCAAAAGCTAACCATGCAGTAGTGCCACTCAGTGCCAGCCAGAGTAATCAATGGATGCCAGAAGTCTTGTGCATAAAATTTCCATTTAGTGCCTACTCATCCAATATCCCCAGACTAGTTTCTGGCTTGTGGCCTTCATCAGTGAGGAGCTTTACACAAGCCTTCTGACATCCATTGATTATTCTGTCTGGCACTGAATGGGACTACTGTATGGAGAGTTTTGCCTGTTTTAATAACAGCTATGTGCAAGCATAAGAAATGGTGATCATGTGATTATCAAAAGTTGCTGTTGAGTTTAGACTTAAGCAAACTTACTATTATTACATGCCTTCAGATCACTTCCTGTCAATTATATAAATAATATTTTTTTCCAGAATAACATCATTTTCTTGGTTTTTAATTTTTTATTACTATGACCCTGGATTTCATCTATTTTTATTATTGACCACCCACTTCTTTCTCTATACACTTTCCCAATAATGTGTACTTTTCTGATGATTTTTCCATGATAAGTGATTTCAGTTTTATGCAAAAAAAAAAAGTGGTACCTTTATTTATTCTTAATGAAATCTAATTTAAAAAATGTTTTGTGAATACTGTATCAACAGAGTTAGTGAATGATTAATATTTCTTAATATCTCATAAAAAATATTAGAAAATTTGTCAGTGACATGTAATTATTTTTATTTGAAAATTTAGTTGAATAAATATTTCATTTATAATTAACAAAATGTAAATATTATCGACTTTATATAAGGTAAGTACCTTATGGATTGCTGAATCATTAACTCACTTTATTTGCATATAAGTTTTCTTTTAATTTTCATTAGAGAGTCAAGTATTGGTGGCCTAGCAGTTAGCATAGCTGCCTTCCAAGCAGCTGGCCCAGGTTCACTTCCTGGTCAATGCTTTGATATATATAAAAAAAAATTAGAGAGTCTACTGTGAGAATAAGGTAAATGTGAACCAAAAACTAAGTGCCCATAGATGTATTAAACTAATTCAGTAGTAAAGTATCAAAGGTATGATTCTATTATGGTCAAATATACCAATATGAACCTTCAACTCTATTTATGAATAACAAAACACCCAAGTACCAATAATTATTAGATTATGAATGAGATTTTTGCCAAAAAAAGTTCCACAGACTGCTAAAAAAATATCTATATTGGATATAGCAATCATAGGCAAAAACATTTGCTATCATTAAACCATTAATTGCTTAGACATAAATATATTGCTTATTAAAAATATGAATTTTTATTTATAATAATAGATAACAGGGGGAGGGGGTTAGAAATAAGTGCTGTAGATTCTATTTCTTAAATAGTTAATAATTTCCAAAAATAAATTTAAAGTTTCAGAAATTTTGGAAAATTTACTTCACACGAGCAAGAATTGACAGAGAAATCTTTTAAGGGTTTGAGATATTACTGACTATTGATAAATCAATTTTTTTTCATATAACGACAAAAGTGTCATACATATACTTACAAACTATATATTTTTTAAAGATAAGTGAAGGTTTTTACAGGTTAAATAGATAATATATAGTTATTTGAATTCGTCAGTATTCTGTACAATAAAAAATCCAAAAATAATTTTCACATTTATTTTAATGATTGCAGTATATTTGACAATTCAGTAAAAATATTTGATTACAAATAAAGTGAGAATTTTTTTTTATTTCTAATCTTCACATTTATTTGAATGATTGCAGCATATATGACAACTAGGTAAAACTATTTGCTTACAAATAAACAGAGAAACCTTTTCTTTTTGGAAATTAAAACACTGCATTTTTTAAATATTTTTTTAAAAAGAATCTAATGGTGATCCATAACAACATATTAGTTTTTTTTTTTTCATGTGTCATAGCATCGGCCGGGAAGCGAACCCGCTAACCCAGGACAACTGCTTGTAAGGCAGCTGTGCTGACCTCTCGACCACCAATGCTTGACATATTAGTTGTTATAATATATATTTTCAATGTAGCAGCATATTATTTATAAAAAATAATACCATAATTCAATTTTCTAATCTCTACAAACTTTTCACAATTCAATTTTTTACAGTCCAGAATACGAAATATCTGAACTCTTTTTAATATTTTTTAATTTATTTATTGTTATTAATATTTATTATTATTTTTTATTTTAACTAAAATTACCATTATTTATTTATACCAAAAATATTAAAGGGTAACAGTATTTTTTTCTAACAATTTTTCTCAAATCTTATAAGGCATTAATAAATTTAATATAAAAAAAAAAACAAAGTAATTTGGTTCTTAATAAAAAAAATTTTTTTAAATATTTTAAAATTAATGATTTTTTTTTTAAAACAAAACAAAACAAAAAAACAACGACGACTAATAAACATTTTATTTTTAGATAGTAAGCATTATTTATACCTAATTTGCATATATATAATCAGTCATTTGCTAAAAAATCAATTATCTTTGTCTCCAAGGGGTAATAGAAAATGAAATAGTTATAAGATTTATACAAAATACTATTACTTGTTAAAACCATAAGCTAATAAAGAGTTTTTTAAAAAATAAAGTATATAAATTAATGTGAAGAGGTATCTCAAGAATTAAGCTACAGTATCCATAGCCTGGGATTTAAATATTAGAAATTTCATTTACTCACACTAATAGCATATAAAAGAGTTTTAAAAATAAACAATGTTAATAATACAAATAAAAAGCAACTGGGGCGTATTGAGACTTCGTCATAAACACAATGATCACTATGTAATCTGGATTCAAATTTTAAAACGAATCGGGAGTTAGCTGCATAACAATATGGATGATAAATCACTAAACATCACATGTTCACTATCTCTTATACTAGCACATAATTGTTACTAAACAAGGCAAAACTCTCCATACAGTAGTGCCACCCTGTGCCAACCAGAGTAATAGGCTCCTCACTGATGAAGGCCACAAGCCAGAAACTAGTCTGAGGATATTGGATGAGTAGGCACTAGATAGGGATTTTATGCACAAGCCTTCTGGCATCCAATGATTACTCTGGTGGGCACAGGGTGGCACTACTGTATGGAGAGTTTTGCCTTGTTTAATATGGATGATGTACATGAATGAATATCTGCATGCCACGGATAAAGATTAAAATGCAATACTATTTTCACTACTAGTGAGGTTAAGTTGACCTTTATAATATATACACAGAAATATACTTGTTTTTTCTTTTTTTATTTTATAGTGTGATACATTTTTCAAATAATTTTAATATTTAGCATTATTAACCAGAATTTTGGTCAGACGATTTTTGATCAATTTTGAATCTCATCAGTTACTAAAACCTTAAAGTAAGTATGTATGTGTGATGTCACAGGGTTAATTAAGTTTAGATTTTTTACCAAATACTTGACCCATAGCCAACTTAGCTAACCATTCAATATTGGTCAGTAAAGGCTTCTTTAGCTATTTTTAGTTAGAAAGTAAATGAGATTTTTTTTTGTTAAAAAAATCTCTCTTAATATTTCATCTGGTCAGCAAAACCTTTTTCTTTACTGGGTTTCTCTATAATATATAAATTTTCTTTAATTACTTCTTACAATGCAATCAATACAGTGTATTCCTTGATATTTTCTTACAGTTACAATCAGAGTTACAATATTTAAAAATATATATGACCATATAATTAGTATATACATATACACACATAAATAGATATAATTGGGGCTATTTTTTGTCATGTAACACTGGAACAGCATCACATGTACATTATTACAATCCATATTTATATAATTTGAACAAATAATATGATGATTTATGAATCAAATGAAATATGAATGGATTCAAAATTGGCACTCTCATGTAATGAGAAGTGGACTTGTCCATGTCCCCATTGGTCACTCATGGTGACTGATTACAGCAATGGATGTGCAGTCACTAATGTCTGATGTTTGTGATTGACTGCACCTGCATAGTGATTGACAATGTATGGGAATATTTAATTTATTTATTTTTACATAAATTTGATATTGTTATTTTTATTTTTTTTATTTTTTAGTGTAAAAGTTTATCCTGAGTTTAAAAATGAAAAACATTTCCAGTTACTTCTCAACCATTGGTCACACTAATAAAAAGTCCAAAATGATGACCAAAATATGGAAATATTGATGCAAGTTGATGTTCTTGAATTATCTCAAGTGGATCTTGTGGTGCAATGCCAAATTCAAAATGATTGGCTGGATTGCTGATCATTGGATCAAAAAAATCTTGGCAAGAAGTGAGTTCCAGCATCTTTTTTTATTACCCCCCTGGATGAAATTATATAACACATTATATATAATACTTTACATTATAGATTTTACCAAATACAAATGTTTTAATGAATGCAGTAATTATATATCTTATTACATTTTTAACAATTTTTTTATTTTTGATATATCACAAATCAATGCATAAAACAATAAGAAATAAAGAATAATTATAACTGGATATTCATATATATTGCTTATAATAACTCTTCTCATATACACTTTAATGTAAATTTTTTTAAAAAAAAACTTCTTTATTTTCTTGACCAGTTTAAAAGGTAGAGGAAATTGACAAAACTCTGATGAAAACTGCTGGACAGTCAAAATTGTCAGGAAAATAAAGAAGTTTTATTTAAAATTTTTTTTTGCATTAAAGTGTAAGCAATATATATTGTAACATAAATAAAGTTACTCAAAGAAATATTTAAAGGAGTCCAAATATCAAGATATTAAGTAAATTAATAATAAGTATTATAACAAGTATTATGAAATGTATTATATGAAATCACGTGAGGTGAGTACACTCGTAATTCAATAAAATATAACTCAGGTATACAGGCAGTAGATCTTATCCACTTTCATTTCTTGGTTTGATGTTAAGTGCATGTTTAAACAAATACTAAGTGAATATGGTCTAGCAGGGCGCCACTAGATTATCTGAATCTAGACACGGTTATATCTGATAACCTTTCACATGTACCGGGTTTGAATCCCTTCTTGGTACTTTATTTATAATAAAATGGAAGATTTTGCTTTTTGAGCCATATCACTATACGCACTAATATTTAGGTAAAAGTAAAACATCTTTAAACCAAAGTGGAGTATATTAGACATAAATCATTTCTCAGATCTTAACATAACAAATGTGTTTCAATATTTTTATAAGTTCACTAGCTCAGATTATATACAACTAATTTAGGATGGCAATTCACTCATCCTTGCATGAAATAGATGATGGGATGTGGTTATAATAATACTAAGAAATCACTAAATATTATAAAATCAATATTTATTTATGGCCTTTAAACAGTTAAACAGCTCATTAATTAAAATGTTGATGACGATGATGATGATGATAATAACAATAATGACAAGGGTTTCAACTACAGCTCTAGGACTAAGCCTAAACATAAAACTAATTTTTATAAAGAAATTCCTAATTATTGCTTAATTTTAGCATATTTACTTATATCTTAAATAACTAATATTCAACCATTGATGATGATGAATAATCACACTTAACCAAGACTACACTTAATGAAATATATATGCCTCGTTTAATAAAACAAACTAATATTTATTACTACATTTCTAACATATACATAAAAATTTCTAGATAAATATGAAAATTGACATGAATAACAATAATAATAATTGGTTATATAACAATCCTCAGATTAATTTTAAGTTCTTTCCCCTTTCCCTTCAAATGTATTTTGTATTAAGTTGGACGTCACATTGACCATGAAAAGTATTTCAAGACAAAAAATATTATCTGCTCATTAACACACATACTTTAAAAATCCAACATGTAAATAGAATGTAAAAAAAAAATGTTAGTAGAATTGAAAGAGCAAGTTTTAGAAAAGAGTTTTAAATTATTTTCTCCCCCTCCCTTCCAAGCGCTGAAATCTATACTTAACTTGAAACAAAATAATCCAATATTCTAATACTACTCATTATTTCACATTCACTCCCAATTATACACATATAAAAATATTATTATGTATGTGCGTGTTTTATCCCATAATAACAAAATATTATTAAAAACCAAAATAATAATAATATATCAGCTAAAACTAAAATCATAACACCATAAAAAAAAATTGTTTTACACATTAATATTGTAAAATTAATAAACAAATAATTTTCATACATTCAAGATCATTTATGAAGCTCAAAGTTATTTTTAGTAAGACATTCTTGTTTTAATCGATCTGAATAGTCTTTAAAGGTTCTTTAAATAAAATATACCACTTTATTGCTAAAATGTTTCTTAAGACTGATATCATAAAGAAAATAGATATAAAAAGTCATATTACTGATCTTTTGTTTGTGGCGAATTTCCAAGGGTTCAAACTTGTCTTGTATAAGGTTTATATTTCTGCAGCTACCATTTCCGTCTTACTGGGAACAATCTCTTTCTTGAGGTGTATAACTATTTGATGATGATGACTCTATTGAGGTTATTTGCTTTAGTGGACAATTTGGAAATCATTATATTAAATTTTCTTCTCTTCCTGTCAAGCATGTGGATGAAACACAGCAGTTGTTTTCATATTTGTAAATTTTCTTGAGTTTAAAATCAATTGTTGTAACAATTAATTGGACTTGATGATTAATATTTATCAGTAGATTAATTCATCTTCTTTGAATGCAGGTGAATGCTTTCTTCCTTCTATTAAAACATCTTATTTCTCTGGTCAGTTGAAAGGTGTAGAATATTATTTTAGACACAACATCTTTTCTTTCCTATGTGATGTGCAGCTTCCCCAGATGGTCCGGAACCGATGGGACATACATATAATTTTTCTAACCAGACATTTCTTATATTTTCAGCATTCAATTGGATAGTTTAATAATCTGAATCATAAACAACAATCCTAATAATAATTCAAGACAGCTTTTTATATCCAATTTTTAGCTAACTTAACCAATCAGAGATAGCATCACTTGCTATTTTTGGATAAATTTGTTTTAATTAGATCTCTAATTTATTTTCAACTATATTATTTTTCAACTGAAAAGTTTAATCCTTTTTCCAGACACTTTTGTTTTAAAAAAAAAATAGACTCAATTCTTATTTCCTTTCTTTTCTCTTTTTTTCTTCTTTTAACATCCAGGTAACACTTCAAATCTTTGAGCTTCCTTCTTTAGATCTTGAGATAAGACAATTAGAGCTCTGACCCATTATAAGTTTCCAAAGTGAAACAATCATTTACAAAAAAAAATTGCTACAAAGATCGATATCTGATTAAACAGATTTCCTCTTTTAACAAAAAAATTGTACAAAAAAAAATAATTTGACAGATTTAATACTTCCTTTTCTTTCAATATTTAGGAAATGTAAAATTTTGTATGTAATGTACACACATCCTTCATTCTTTCAAATCATTCATAAACTAACCTTAAATACTATAATTGCTAGCTTAGTAATTATAACCCAATTATTTAATTAAATCTGTAACTTTTAAATCCCAATTATAATTAAAGAAAAGCAAAATAAAAGCATAGAATAAAATATTAGAACTGATCAAGCATAGGTTAGTTTTAAAGAAAGTTAAAATGTTTAATATTTGAAAGATAAAACAATTAAATAATTTACACATACATTGCCTATATGTATGCATTATAACTTTGCTTTTTAAAGAAAAATTAAATATTAAATAGTTTAAATGTGTGTATTACCTTTCTATCAACACACAAACAAGTAAAGCATGTAATTGTTGACCCATTCTTTCTCTGTTTAAAGCTTTTAGAACTGGACCTTGTAGGGTTTGAACTTGGATGCCCTACAGCTTCATTTATGATTATATAAAAATGTGATGATGATTTTTGGTTTACCTTTTCTACATGCACATTACTATAAATTTAGCTAGTGACTAAATTGTAATGGCACAACTTTCTCCCCCTTCGGATAAAATCATCAGCACTTTTGTTTTAACTATATTTTAAAAAAAAAATCCTAACTAATAAATACACTAATAATAATAAACACTTATAACATATAAAAAAAAAAATTAACTACTGGTAAATATATTTTTCATTAGAAAACCTAAAAGTAATTTATTTGGAGATCTTTGCCAGGCTATTCTGCTGAAGTATAAGGGATCAAACTCCTAGCATTATAGGTCCCCTTATTCCCATCAAGAGCAGCAAGCATAAAGGCATTCTCTCCTATTTTCTTGGTAATTTGGAATGACTTTTTCTTTTCAAACCATATTGTGGTCTGCATAAAAATGCACCTGTACATCCAGTCGCTTTTTAATATTTCCATTTTTCATCTTGACTGGATATTTATAAAACATATCCGGAGGATTTATTTTATATAACCTCCTCTTACAAACTCCATTTAGAAATATGGACTCTTGGTACCTTATGTAATATGCCTTGAAGTTTTTCAGAGAGATTGACTCTCTATACCATACATACTTTATTTTTAAACTTTCCAGAAAGATCGACTCTCTGTACCATATATAATTCATCCTTAAATCTTCCAGAGACGTTGATTCTCTGGGCCATATACAATTTATTTTTAAATTTTCTAGAAAGGTTGACTCTTTGTACCATATATAAGGCACATTTAAAATTTCCAGAGCATTTACATTTTTCAGAAATATATTTTCTTTGTACCATATATAATGGACATTAAAACTCTTCAGAGAGATTGACTCTCTGTGCCATGTATAATTTATTTTTAAACTCTCTAAAAAGGTTGACTCTTAAATTGATTCTCTGTCTGATACATACTGGACATTTACATTTTTCAGAGAGATTGCTTCTCTGTACCAGATATAACTTATTTTTAAATCTTCCAGAGAGGTTGAATTTTTCAGAGAGATTTGGACATTTACATTTTTCAGAGAGATAGATTCTCTGTATGATATATAATGGACATTTAAACTCTTCAGAGAGATTGACTCTCTGTACCAGATATAACTTATTTTTGACTTTTCCAGAGCAGTTGAATTTTTCAGAGAGATTTGGACATTTACATTTTTCAGAGAGATTGCCTCTCTATACCATATATAAGGTATCTCCAATCTATTTAAGAAGACAGATTTTTGAAACCACACATGCTGGTTTGTTACTAGATTGAGAACTACAGACTGTTGAAACTTTTGCTCTCTTTCTAAAATAACTGGTTTCATCTCCCTTATTGCTCCTCTTAAATCAATCATCTTATCGGATGCATGAAGTTTTTCCTCCAACTCTCTTTTCCTTCTTTTCACTTCATGATCTATCCCAATCTGCTCTTTGGTCATCATCTCATTTACTTTCTTTACTGGGAGATTTGGTATTATGGCTAATATCGGCCTTTCTACTTCTTTTTCACCTTGTGGATTGTTAACTAAAGTAGGCATCCTTTTCTCTGACTGACTCTGTTCTGAGCTATCCCTACAGTCATCTGGACTGGTGCTACCATCGCTCTGCCCTGAATTTAGGTTTGACTGATCCTGCAGCCCTACATTAATACGATCTTTTAATTCCCCTATTTTCTGGTAGAGATCATCCATCTTGGGGTTGATGTATTCCACAACATAGGCCTTCTGGTTCTCCTCAACCTTTTCCAACATAATACCCAATTCATGTTGATTCATTCTGGATCCCTCTTCTAAAGAACTTGACTTGTCCCTTTTTACTATCTCCTCCCTAAAGCTATCCATTTGTTTCCCCAATTCTTTCCTAAGATTTTGGTCAATTTGTACACACTCATTGGCCATGCTTCCCTTAACTTCTCGTATTTCCTTTTCTAAGCCACTAAACTTATTTTTCATAGTGAGGGTTTGATCTACACAGCCCAAAGTGGCTTCCTTATATGAATCCACTTTGGCTACCACCTCCTCTAATCTACTATGAATTCCTGCAGAAGTTATTTCGGCATTCTTTTCTATGCATTCTGATATGGATTGGGAGACCAAACCATGGACCTCATTCCTAACTAACTCAATTTCTCTCTTATTTTCTTCGATAGACTGCTCCACTTGAGCCTTTAATGACTGTAGTCCCTGACAGCCCTCCTGTTTGGTGACTTCCATAGACCTACACACTCCTTCTATCCTCTCCTCTAATGACACAAACCTATTTTTACACTCTATATTGGACCCTTCTATCCTAGTTTCCAAAGCGATGATCATTTGGTTGTTATTGTCAATAGAGTTCTCTAGATTTACCCTTAAACCTTCTATACTTTTCTCCATAGATTGACCTATCTTTTGTTCTAGATTTTCCATCCTTTGCTTACTATCTTCTCTTACACTTTCTATATTTTGCTTACTATCTTTTCTTAGACTTTCTATATTTTGCTTACTATCTTCTCTTAGACTTTCTATATTTTGCTTACTATCTTCTCTTAGACTCTCTATACTTTTATTATTTTTCTCTATCTTTTGTTCTAGATTTACCATACTTTGCTTACTATCTTCTCTTAGACTTTCTATATTTTGCTTACTATCTTCTCTTAGACTTTCTATATTTTGCTTACTATCTTCTCTCATACTTCTGAGCATCTGCATTATCATGTCCATGTCTGATGGTGCCATCTTTGCTATTTGAGCCTGGCCCACTTCTGACTCCTCATCTACTTCCACACTTGAGGCCGTATTATTGCTACTAACATTAAAGGCATCTTCCTCTACTTCCTCTCTTTCCTCTTGTGTTTTTAAGAAAACCTCCCCATCCTCTTCTTCAGTATGAAAACGATCACTGATTCCTGGTATTGGGGCACCTTCCTCTTCCATAACCTCTTCCATACTATAATTTAGTTCACTCATGTTATAAAACTATATATATCCCATCTGTACTTCCCTGACCATCAAAAATCCACACATCTTCTCCCTGTCTGACACCTATTCTGACCAACTGACTGATTTGATTTTCACCTTATTATGCATTTACAAATACAAAAAAAAAAAATTTTAATATCCTTATTTAATGAACTACACAACAATAATCTATATAGTGCATGTCTGTCTGTAATAGCCCAAATTATACATTCATCCATTCTCCCAGAAATCCGACAGATATTGACAGTCCACAGAATGACTAGCAGTTCACAATCTTGAGATAAATAAAAGAATTCAGTCACAGCACTATAATCACACAATGCATCACGAGCACTCAGAAGATCATCCCAATTCGATCACTATTAACTACCACAACCCTTGATTGAATGAAGCAAACTCTGTTGCAATAAAAGATGTATTTTAAGTCTTAGGGGCTAAAGTAGATAAACAATGCCTTGCTCTCTCTCTCTTGGAGTCTTATGTGGCAAGTATCAAGGAATGCCCTGCTTATTATAGACTACAAAAACGAAACCTTGCTCTCTCTCTCTCTTGGAGACTTATAGGCTGATATCATGGCAGGACTACTGTTAACTGCTTCATGATAAAATAAGAATAACATATAAACTTGATTGGAAAACTATGCCGTGCTCTCTCTCTTGGAGACTTATAGGCTGGTATCATGGCAGGTCTGCTGTTAACTGCTTCATGATAAAATAAAGATAACATATAAATTGGGTTGGAGCAGTGAATGGGTTTGATCATTCATAAGTTACACGAAATACACAGCATTCTCAAGGCAATGACAAAACTCTCCACCCATCATCAAAACTGCAATCTAACCAACCAAACTCCAACGATCAACCATCCAATCAAACCTCTAAAATCATAGACTTTTTACAAAATGAACTCCCCAAACACACATGAGACTACTATTCCATAATTCATCACTATTACTATGCCTATCCTATCTGGCAATAAATTATTTTAATGTTCCACAAAAAAAAATCTATTATTTATTTCACCTTTGTCTTAAGTTGTGATATTCATCTCTATTTTCAAAATTGATAAAACAAAACTAAGCTGTTTTATGGCTGTACCCATTTTATCATCATCAATGAATAATTAAATCATATTAAACATCATCATCTAAAATAAGACTGTTTGGCCTAGAAAATTTTGTAAGACAAAAAAAATTTTTTACTGAAAAAAAAAAAAAATTTACTAAAAATTTTCTCTATTTTTAACCACACATCTCCTATCATTCTATAGACTCTCTTTTTCAGGTATATGGCAAAATATCAGGCCCCAGTTGGGTGTCCATTGTAACATAAATAAAGTTACTCAAAGAAATATTTAAAGGAGTCCAAATATCAAGATATTAAGTAAATTAGTAATAAGTATTATAACAAGTATTATGAAATGTATTATATGAAATCACGTGAGGTGAGTACACTCGTAATTCAATAAAATATAACTCAGGTATACAGGCAGTAGATCTTATCCACTTTCATTTCTTGGTTTGATGTTAAGTGCATGTTTAAACAAATACTAAGTGAATATGGTCTAGCAGGGCGCCACTAGATTATCTGAATCTAGACACGGTTATATCTGATAACCTTTCACATGTACCGGGTTTGAATCTCTTCTTGGTACTTTATTTATAATAAAATGGAAGATTTTGCTTTTTGAGCCATATCACTATACGCACTAATATTTAGGTAAAAGTAAAACATCTTTAAACCAAAGTGGAGTATATTAGACATAAATCATTTCTCAGATCTTAACATAACAAATGTGTTTCAATATTTTTATAAGTTCACTAGCTCAGATTATATACAACTAATTTAGGATGGCAATTCACTCATCCTTGCATGAAATAGATGATGGGATGTGGTTATAATAATACTAAGAAATCACTAAATATTATAAAATCAATATTTATTTATAGCCTTTAAACAGTTAAACAGCTCATTAATTAAAACGTTGATGACGATGATGATGATGATAACAATAATGACAAGGGTTTCAACTACAGCTCTAGGACTAAGCCTAAACATAAAACTAATTTTTATAAAGAAATTCCTAATTATTGCTTAATTTTAGCATATTTACTTATATCTTAAATAACTAATATTCAACCATTGATGATGATGAATAATCACACTTAACCAAGACTACACTTAATGAAATATATATGCCTCGTTTAATAAACCAAACTAATATTTATTACTACATTTCTAACATATACATAAAAATTTCTAGATAAATATGAAAATTGACATGAATAACAATAATAATAATTGGTTATATAACAATCCTCAGATTAATTTTAAGTTCTTTCCCCTTTCCCTTCAAATGTATTTTGTATTAAGTTGGACGTCACATTGACCATGAAAAGTATTTCAAGACAAAAAATATTATCTGCTCATTAACACACATACTTTAAAAATCCAACATGTAAATAGAATGTAAAAAAAAATGTTAGTAGAATTGAAAGAGCAAGTTTTAGAAAAGAGTTTTAAATTATTTTCTCCCCCTCCCTTCCAAGCGCTGAAATCTATACTTAACTTGAAACAAAATAATCTAATATTCTAATACTACTCATTATTTCACATTCACTCCCAATTATACACATATAAAAATATTATTATGTATGTGCGTGTTTTATCCCATAATAACAAAATATTATTAAAAACCAAAATAATAATAATATATCAGCTAAAACTAAAATCATAACACCATAAAAAAAATTGTTTTACACATTAATATTGTAAAATTAATAAACAAATAATTTTCATACATTCAAGATCATTTATGAAGCTCAAAGTTATTTTTAGTAAGACATTCTTGTTTTAATCGATCTGAATAGTCTTTAAAGGTTCTTTAAATAAAATATACCACTTTATTGCTAAAATGTTTCTTAAGACTGATATCATAAAGAAAATAGATATTTGTGGTGAATTTCCAAGGGTTCAAACTTGTCTTGTATAAGGTTTATATTTCTGCAGCTACCATTTCCGTCTTACTGGGAACAATCTCTTTCTTGAGGTGTATAACTATTTGATGATGATGACTCTATTGAGGTTATTTGCTTTAGTGGACAATTTGGAAATCATTATATTAAATTTTCTTCTCTTCCTGTCAAGCATGTGGATGAAACACAGCAGTTGTTTTCATATTTGTAAATTTTCTTGAGTTTAAAATCAATTGTTGTAACAATTAATTGGACTTGATGATTAATATTTATCAGTAGATTAATTCATCTTCTTTGAATGCAGGTGAATGCTTTCTTCCTTCTATTAAAACATCTTATTTCTCTGGTCAGTTGAAAGGTGTAGAATATTATTTTAGACACAACATCTTTTCTTTCCTATGTGATGTGCAGCTTCCCCAGATGGTCCGGAACCGATGGGACATATATATAATTTTTCTAACCAGACATTTCTTATATTTTCAGCATTCAATTGGATAGTTTAATAATCTGAATCATAAACAACAATCCTAATAATAATTCAAGACAGCTTTTTATATCCAATTTTTAGCTAACTTAACCAATCAGAGATAGCATCACTTGCTATTTTTGGATAAATTTGTTTTAATTAGATCTCTAATTTATTTTCAACTATATTATTTTTCAACTGAAAAGTTTAATCCTTTTTCCAGACACTTTTGTTTTAAAAAAAAAAATAGACTCAATTCTTATTTCCTTTCTTTTCTCTTTTTTTTCTTCTTTTAACATCCAGGTAACACTTCAAATCTTTGAGCTTCCTTCTTTAGATCTTGAGATAAGACAATTAGAGCTCTGACCCATTATAAGTTTCCAAAGTGAAACAATCATTTACAAAAAAAAATTGCTACAAAGATCGATATCTGATTAAACAGATTTCCTCTTTTAACAAAAAAAAATTGTACAAAAAATAATTTGACAGATTTAATACTTCCTTTTCTTTCAATATTTAGGAAATGTAAAATTTTGTATGTAATGTACACACATCCTTCATTCTTTCAAATCATTCATAAACTAACCTTAAATACTATAATTGCTAGCTTAGTAATTATAACCCAATTATTTAATTAAATCTGTAACTTTTAAATCCCAATTATAATTAAAAGAAAGCAAAATAAAAGCATAGAATAAAATATTAGAATTGATCAAGCATAGGTTAGTTTTAAAGAAAGTTAAAATGTTTAATATTTGAAAGATAAAACAATTAAATAATTTACACATACATTGCCTATATGTATGCATTATAACTTTGCTTTTTAAAGAAAAATTAAATATTAAATAGTTTAAATGTGTGTATTACCTTTCTATCAACACACAAACAAGTAAAGCATGTAATTGTTGACCCATTCTTTCTCTGTTTAAAGCTTTTAGAACTGGACCTTGTAG